>JAHDVE020001512.1:0-30000 GCA_022606495.2 Halesus radiatus | reverse complement strand
ACGCCCGAGGAAGACATGGCACGATCAAGTGAATCAAATACTCGAGTCGGGCCATGTCAGAAGTCGGAATAACAGAAGAGAATGTATGAGGCGTTGTATGAATGTGAATGAAGCAAGAAGTGTATGCAAAGATCGAGTTGTTTGGCGGTCCGTCCTCTCTGCCTACCCCTGCGGGGAAACGGCGTGATGGTTAGTTAGTTAGGTATATATAAGTTTAAGTTCCTTCTGAAGGCAATGTTAAAATTCAAAAATATATAACTCCTTTATGTCTGCAGTATTTATTATACAAGCGAGCCATTCTTGACGTTGGTTTGGAAAAACTTGTATTATTGCGATAAGTATCGATAAAAAGGGTTTCTGTTTTGTAAATTACTTTCTAATATTAAGATTAATTTGACTATAGTTAGTAAGTCGTTACCCACCTACTGATCAATCTGGAGCGAGGGTGATAATTATACTGGGTTATAAATATTATATATGTGAAGTAACCAGCTTAAATTCTGCTTTTATTGGGCATTAAACTTGTGACTTTTGGGTGTAGAACAAAGGAGCTTACTGTCCTGTCACGGGGCCGTCCATATACCGCATCCCCGTGGGGGTATAAAGACGCATTTGGGAATAACAACGTTTTCCAGAAACGCATTTAAACTTAAGTCTTGGCTTAAATTGTAATCCAAGTGACAATTACGTAAGCAAATATGATTAAACTCTCAACTCGCCCTTTTTTCTATTAATAGTATACAACTTTTTGGCTTTATGTCGATACTTATCTCAGTTTAGTAAAAATTAAAATTGTTGTCCGTTAAAAGATGCTACATATTTGAACAATATTTACAGTTTCATGACTGTATCAATGATTAAATGAAGGTTTGTTCTCCAAATAACGTTTATACCACAACAAGAAGTAAATGATTTAGTGATCTGACATTTGAATTAATCACATACGTTATTCGTTGCCATTCCGAGTAATAATTACAACATAATAATAGAACATCGTTCCGCGAAATGAAGCTAGTTAATAAAATGAATACTTCTCTATCACGATAATGCTTAATATTTCTATATTCTGCTTAAATCGTTAAGAATATTTAATCTGTTGAATGAAAGAAATTCACAAGAATAATTTGTGTGGGTTTTTTTGTTAAAATAATTATTGTTTCGAGGAAAATATATAGATTTTTTTTTTAAATTTAATAAAACCCATGGAAAATGCAAATGATTTGAAAAACCAAATCAAAACCTGGCTCAAAGAAATCAAACAGGAGCTATCTAGCATTTTGAAAATAACGTGATAGGAGCTTAAAACAAGTTTAAGAACCCCTACTGAGAAGAGCTATGAAAAACATCCTGAATTATCTTATTAGCCCTGTTCATTTTTATTTATTTTTTTTATTTACGCCTAAATCGGATTTTACGTATTTAACATTTTTTTATCAGTACAGAAATGTAAATATAAATTCAAATAAAAATACATTATGGAAAATAACATTAAAAAATATACATACCTGTATACGTATATGAACAATGGCATGGCAAACTTATAAATAATCAGAGCAACGAAGAAGTTAGCATTTAATGGAGATATTTTAATGATAAATTTATTCATCAACATTAAATTCATAGAATATTTTTTTACAATACCTACGTAGCCAGTAAGTTGGGATGAAATAATAATCTAATTAACAAAATAACAAAAAAATAAGTTCGATGAAGAGCTAGACGATTTATTTGAATAGACAAGTTGTTTTACTTGCCGAAATAAATTTTACGACGATTTGTTTATGTTTACTTTATGTTATTACCTAAATTCTGTATACGGTATTATTGTTATATGTAATATATTATATTACTTAAAAACATTATGCAAAGAGAAAAGGAAATGTATTGAAACTAAATAAATGTATAAGTGCTTTCTGAACACCCATTTAGGATAATATATATATTATAAAATAAAATAATAATGCCAAAAGGTAAATCTGTAATTATTGAAGAAGTAGGTGTATATTTTAATTTCACCACACAATAATTCCATATACCCTGGAATAAACGGGAATAATGCATCTTCGATTTGTGACTAAAGAAATAATGTGGGGAGAGTAAGGGATTGTGAAAAGGAAGGTGAGGAAGTAATGGCCATTCAGATTTTTATTTTATTGATTTTACGCCCACCTGGGCTATTACATAGATTTTTAGAAGAGAATATAATGAGCTATCGAAAATTATAAGCACATACAGTATATGTATGACATAATTCTCCTGTCAGACAGCGTAATTAGACACAATCTATTCATCAAACTTACCTAATTAATCTTTTTAATAGGAATTTTGTGCTTAATATTCATATGCCTAAGAAACTTGTGATGAATCAGTTCTATGTTGTAGAGTGTACTTTATACAAATGGGACCAACTACGTGAATTAAACTCCATTTGACTTCTAACTAATGGAGTGTAGAGCATTTCTATACAACCAAGAGACTTGAAATCAATTAAAATTTTGCAAAGGAAGCCAAGCATCTTTAAAGCCTTATTAGCTATATCGTTAAAGGGTGTCAATGAATGTCAAGTTTTCATCGAATATTACTGCTAAGTCTCGAATTTATGACACAAGTGTTAATGTATTAATATTTTGCGTATATACATGTAAGATACGACAATGAGTTTCGGAAAATCGTATTACTTGACATTTTTGAATGTTCAAAAATAAGCCATTTTGTTGGCACCATTCATTTCTCGATCTAAATTAGCTTATAAAATTTGGCAATCATGTACACATTGTATTCTTTTCAATCACTCCACAATCACTACAAGCATCCCCAAAGATGATATAGGCCTTGGGGGAAATTATTTCCCTCAGTGCCTCCTGTGTGAGTTACTGATAAAAAATATTTTATGTCATCTGCAAATAGTAGGATCTGTATATTTTACAATTTGTTTACAATGTCAATAATGAAAATTTAAAAAAAATATTAGCCTGAGGTGGGACTTTTCAGGAATTCCACTTGTGGCCTCGAATGTATGAGATTTTACAGACTTATCCGTTACACTAAGCACCCTATTAAATCTACCTCGATAAAGTACATTTGATGCCCAACAGTCGGAGTTTAGATATACGTATATCGATCCTTATCAAATGCTTTACTGAAATCGGTGTATAAGCGTCCACTTGTTGTTTCAGACCAAGAGATTCGGATGTGTAATTTTCATAAATAATGAAGCCATGTTGGTTAGGAACAATATCATTGATATGTTTGACAATGATATCTAGCACTAATGACTCCAACTGTTTGGGTAAAGCAGCCATTATACAAGTAGGTCTGTAATTTGATATATCGCTTTTGAAAAACGGCTAAAGCCATTTTACGCAAGGCATAAGGCTTTGAATGGTGGCCGCTTGCGTGGCGGAGAGTAGGTATCTATCACTGTTTCATGAAATTATACAAAGAGTTAAGAAATGCAACTGACTTTACAATAACCAGTGATTCCTGATCATATTTGTAGTAAAAAATGTTTCGACCATTTTTTTGTTCAAATACAAAAAAAATATATTTTTCACATGTCGTCACTGATCACTCAGCCCAGTAACCCCCCCACTTCGACTATGCCTGTCTAATACCTACCGATTGTTTTATGTTTATAGGTAAAAAAACGTCACCGGAGAAACGAATTTCATTTACATTTTTACTCCAAATAAGTTCAGGAATCACCGATTAAAGTAAGTCAGGAAAATCACTTAGAACCCCGTATATATACACATATCGTATATATGAGTACACATATAATTAATTTGGGTTATATTACACAGGATTTTGCAGTTACATCTTATTAACCTCCCCCGTTCTGGGGGTGGCATAGTTCCTCTTCCCTGCATCCATCCAGGTGACCTTTTGTTAAATATTGTATAAAATGTCTATTCAAACATTATTTGTCATTACTGGTGAGGGGATATTGTACTAAATTTTTTTTTTTTTTATAATATTTCATTGTTTCTGTCATACTGTTATTTTGTGAACTTCATCCTCTCATGCTGTACAAGTACTAACTCATCTTTCATGAATATTACTAACATCCTGCTGCCCAGGAACACTCGAGGTTCTAGAGTCTCTTTGCACAAAGAGCTTCGTTCAACAAAAAAGATAAGAAAAATATAAAAAAAAAGATTAGAGTCATTGACGAGCTCCCTGAAGGAGTAACTCTATTGTTACTTATAACGGGGCGGGTATGTGGTGGCTTTCTCCTTGACTGTGTCATGCAATTTCCTATCTATGTTACGATTAGTTCATTGAATAAGAATGAATAAGGTCACAGAGGGGAAGATGCTCTTAGTATTGCCCTGGTGAAAGACCACCATTCAGAATCGAAACGATGCTTGAAATGGCTTTTAGTCGTGTTTGGTGACCAGATCTGAATAGCCAGGTATTTCCCCACCTTCCTATTCCTATTCCTCTTCTCCTTCTCCTTTCCCTTCCCAATACCTTCAGCCTCACAACATTCCCCAATTGGGGATGCTATAGTCTTACTTCCTCCAGACGGTTGGGAGCAGTTGGGACTCTTGTGCGGTATTCATGCAAAAAAAAAGAAGTTTATGTTGAATTTAGCCGGTAGCGTGGTGGTTTAAGTTTTTAACATGGACTCTGATTTCCAAGCTCGATGAACCTTAGAAAAATGGTTTCAGACTACGCACAAATAATGTTTCCTTCTCATACCATGCAAATTTTTAATACCAGTTCGATTGAAAAGTCACAATATATTTTTTTAAAATGTCAAATTCAATGTAAAATACAAAATAATTCTGCTCTTTCCGCATAACATTTCAAGTTTTTATATATAGATTTGATAAAAAACTAATAAATCACATGTCACAAGGTGGTGTACTTACGATTATAATATTCTCTTTTCACAAAAGTTCTATTGTCTCCGTTTGTTAACTTAATTCAGTATATCTGTACTCAAATGCGGCAAAATGTTAATTTCTGTTTATTTTTTATTTTTAGAGACATAATTATGGTAAGAATTATTACGGTTTAAAAAAAACAATTAACTCGGCATTTGGGCAATTAAATGGCACAGTCACGTCTAATAATACGTGAACTTTGATAAAGCTGCTATTAATCACTGTATCCCTACCGAATTAAGAAAAGCGTGATTTAAAAAAAAACTTTATATAATTTGAAACACTTATGTCGTAAAGAAACTTTGCATTTGATGATTTCCATCCGTCTTTATGTTTCAGGTTTGATCTCTATTAAGCATATTGTAGGAAGGGTGAATGCAGGAAACTCCATTAACGGAGGACTGAACGCGGTTGGCGCTAACGAAAAATTGTCCAAAGAAGCGAAGCTAGCAGTCCACAATGGAGTGCTGATCCCACCCTGATGTATGGCAGTGAGGCATGGAATTGGCAGAGGAAGGATGAAAGTAAACTGAATGCCGTAGAAATGAGATCTCTGTGACGAATGTGTTGTAAAACCATGTATGATCGTGAGAAAAATATTGAAATTCGTAAATAATGTATGGCTGATCTAAGCGTAATGAGTAAGATTAAGAAAGGGACGCTTAGATGGTTTGGGCATGTGGAGCGAATGAACGAAGAAAGGAGTGTAAGGAGAATGTATCACGCGAATGTGGATGGAAGAAGAAGCCGGGGACGCCGGAGGAAGACATGGCACGATCAAGTGATTCAAATACTTGAGTCGGGCCATCTCAGAAGTTGGAATAATAGAAGAGAATGTATGAGACTATGTATGAATGTGAATGAAGCAAGAAGTGTATGCCAAGATCGAGTTGTTTGGCGGTCCGTCCTCTCTGCCTACCCCTGCGGAGAAACGGCGTGACGGTTAGTTAGTTAGTAATATTGTAAAAATAAAATGATTTTAAAAACGGGTTTTGATATCGACGTTGTGTAATACATTATATGACCTTTGGAACAAAAGGATCTGAAATTTTTGTACTTTTGTATGTATTTTTGAGCACCGTAAGGAAAGGGTTTTGTGTCTGTGTGGGTTAAAAATACTAAGCGTTCTAAGCCAATATGTATATTGAAATGGTCCGTAATGGACAGAAGAATAGGATAATAGTTGTACTACGGCAAAAAATTGAAAAGGTGGAATTTACTGTAAAATATTGTTGTTATCTGCAAACTGTGAAGGTAAAAAACAAAACAAATAACACCCAACCCAAAAAAACCCAAAATTTCAACTCCGTTCAAATATGACGCTTAATTTTTGATCAAATCCTATTCATTAAAATTTTAATAATGGCCTGGACTTGCCTGAGGTTACAAATTTTATAAAAAAATTCCATATACCACCAAGGAAAACCCGACAAAGAGAATTTTTCCATTTCTGAAATAACCTTAAGATTATTTAATCATTGAAGAAGATAATATTAACACATCCCAAATGAACCACGAAACCGAAAAAACAACAGAAAATAAAATGATTTCAGTCGCATCTTGGACTCTAACCCAGGACCTCTACCTATCCGGGTAACCGCTTAACCAACTTAGCTAATGAGACCAGTTCAATTTACGCCATCTACACCGGTATCATACTTCAAATTCAAGACTTGTTAATATTATTCTCCATTTTTAAATCCCATATTATTGGCTGCTATCCTTATGATGATCGCAAAGGTCTACCCGAACACAATTGCAATCGGAATAGACTCTCGGATATACCTACCCGATTTTTATTCATATGAGACATCTATAAATTTATGTTTTTATAACTTATTGAAGTTTTTAAACCTCATTGTAATATTTAATCATTGAAGAAGATAATATTAACACATCCCATCATTTGGGATGTATTGATATTATCTTCTTCCCAAATGATAATATTAACACATCCCATCATTTGGGATGTATTGATATTATCTTCTTCCCAAATGATAATATTAACACATCCCATCATTTGGGATGTATTGATATTATCTTCTTCCCGAATGATAATATTAACACATCCCAAATGATAATATTAACACATCCCAAATGATAATATTAACACATCCCATCATTTAGGATGTATTAATATTATCTTCTTCCCAAATGCTAATATTAACACATCCCAATTTGGGATGTATTGATATTATTTTCTTCCCAAATGATAATATTAACACATCCCATCATTTGGGATGTATTGATATTATCTTCTTCCCAAATGATAATATTAACAGATCCCATCATTTGGGATGTATTAATATTATCTTCTTCAAGGATTAAATATTACAATGAGGTTTACAAACTTCAATAAGTTATAAAAAAAAAATTAAGACTATTTCCCCAATGAGGAACTCCAGTGAAAAATATAATGACTCTAAAAATATACATTCATATAGATCAGCAAATGGCGATTCTGAATATATAACTCTCATTGTATTTCATAGAATTTATAAATATTTATTTAGCAGTGAATAAAAAATCGGCTCATCAAAACACCGTCTTATGTTGGAACCATTGTATTGTATTCTGTTTTTGGAATAGTATGAAAATTTATATTTTTCGATTTTGTTTTGTGTTTTAAATATGTATTGTTTAAGTTTTGGAAAAACTTTAAGATCTATAATTATTATTCAGTATAAAAAATTATTATTCATGAAATAAATTAGAGTATTCATGATCAAACCAATTATCAATACGGATATTATGATAATGTTAATGTTCAATACTATTATTATGCTTTGAGTTAAAATTTCTAAAGAGGTACATAATTGTATTACTTTTGTTTAGTTATGGTTTATCATGAATAGAATATAAAATTATGTACGGAGAATGAAATTATGTATGTCGTCCTTGTTATGATATTTGACATTCTAAACTCAAAAGTGATCAAAACCGACCGGCCATAGATTTGGAGCGTTTTGGCGGGCTTTGAAAAATTGAAACTTTTAAAATTATTTTAACTACGAAAACTAACTTTAGAAAAAAGGAAATATGCTGGTATTTATGTTTGAACGTCATTATTGATAAAAAATAAATAATAAAATGAACTGAAGTTCCTTATTCTCCGTATATGTGCGCAATATAATACACAATTTAGGTTTTGATATCGACATTCTTAACAAAAACCTTTAGAAAAATTGAACCGAAGTATTGCGTAAGATCACAAATGAATGCATGACTATAGAATGTCTCGAGAGCATCTCTCGCTCCTATTGTGTCTTCCTATTCCTCCCCTCTTTATCTTCTCGTTGGTTTAGAATGTAAAATAAAACTCCTGTCCCTAACTATGCTAAAAAGGAATATTATTTTATTTATTGTTTTCGTTTGTTTTTTTTTTTTTTAATATATTTTTGTATAAATATTTTAGAGTTAGTTTCTTGAGAAGTATTTATATTTTAAGCTTGTTTCATGTTTTTTTTTGTTTTTTTATTTTATATATTGATTTTTTATTTTATATATTGATTTTTTGTTTTTTTTTATTTTACATATTTTGTAACCTTGTCTGCATATTCTAAATTTTAAATAACAAGACAAACTCCAAAATAGTAGTTTATCGGGACTTTTTGTTTTGTAGTTTTTCTTTAGTAAAATTAAATTAAAAAAAAAAAAAAAAAAACAAATATTAACACAAGAATTTTTTTGGCTTAGCCTTGTTTACTATTTATTTATGTTCCTTTGTATTAAAAAAGCTGTTCGTTTCATAGAAATAAACAAACAAAAAATTTTTTTTTGGATGTTGCCGTGTTTCATGAAAACTTCACTGGGAGTATCCATATTAGAAGAATAACGTGCTTGTGTAATGGTATTTTGAATAGGTTTAATATTTTGAAGATCTACATGGAAAAATTAATCCATTGAGTTACTATCTACATAATTAAGCACTTGTGCATAATAACATCATGAAAATAATATTTTAATTAACAAAATTTAATAACAGTATTATATCTACCATTTCCAATCGACTTCAGTTGAATGATTTGAAACGATTCATTAGAAAACCTTTATAACTTGTCTTTATTTCAATGCTTCGCATTTCACCGACCATGTTTTATTACCGACATCGGAATATGATCAATTTCAATAATGAAAGTAATCTCCATCAACGCTTGGAAGGGTATCAATCATTCCCCAGAACGTTTGGAGTTTAATCGGTCGATATGGAGGGCCCGAGGCTTTGCCCCGGCTCCGCCCTGGAATTCATCAAGTGGCCACTGTTAAAGTTTTGGACTATTTGGTAGTGATACAAACTTAGATCCCATGTTACATAGATCCGAGAACCACCACTAACTTATCACATCGCCCTTTTACTAGTAGCGGATTGAGGATTGTTAAATTTTCATTTGAATTAAATTCTAATCTAAAATCTAATTTTAATATAATTCCTTAGTCACGCCCCCACTGCCACTGTAACAACTCATATATATATATTCTACCATAATCTTGTAATATTTTAAACTTTGTATATATTTTGCCCTGATGATGGAACGGTAGTTACGAAACCGGTCGGCGCATTTCATTTAATTATAATTAAATTCGCTTAGAATGAGAAGACGTTGTATGAGCATTTTGTATTATTTATTGTAAATATGATCATTATATCAAAACCAAACGTCTAATGGCCCAATGGCAATGGTTTAACTACACAATTTCACACAATATTTCAAGCATGATTTTTTTTTATCATTGAAGAAGATTTAATTAATTGATATTTTGTTAATAACTTTCAACGAAACATACATTCCTATGTTTTTGTGGCGACTCTCTCATAACCTTAGCCCCTTTAAAGGTATGCGCCCGGAAACTTGCGTCAATAAAGACAAGACCGCGGTACGACTCTGCGCCTTTCAAGTATTCGCGGACAGTGGGAATTGGGAGAGCATTTGATTAGTTTCTAAGGCGTGACCGGTGCGGCCCGAGGAATGTGTCTGGGGAAACTTTAACTCTAAATAACCGGATAGATATCCATCTTGGCAGATATATTTGCATGAAAGATTTACAGAGGACTTGATATATTAATTGTTTCGATACGTGCGCTGCTTAGCAAGGATTCACTTTGCACTAGAATATAAGTTATATTTTCTACTTCTTGCCAGGTTTGAATTGATAAATGAATAAAGTAAAATGGAGGTTAGGTTACTTATTTTTTTAAATTTTATTTATTTAACATTTTTTGCAGATAGTAGGAGTTATCGAGCCTGAATTGGATTGAAGTCATCGAAATAGATCAGGACGAAGAAGGGTGGTGGCACCTAATCGAAACGATATGTCTCCTACTCGATTAAAGGATTGCAAGGTTGCGTTGTGCCACTTTTATGTCTTTAGAGCCACATTTGTTAAAGTAGGAACTCTGACATGTAGGTACAATGATACTGAATTGAATTGTATGGTCACCAGAAAAATAAAAAAAAGCAAATATGGAACAGCGATTCCGATGGAAGCGAAGACTGCCATTGTATCCCCTAACCCAAAACAAATGATTGAGAACTCAGATATGATCATGCCTTTGGGAAGAGTGAGTATACCCCCAAACCACCTTTCTTCTGAAGTAGACATTTTCAACTTCACTGACTTCAACGTTGTATAAATATTTTGTTTATGACGAGGCTGTATCCCAATAACTGAAGTTATTGATCTGACTAATATAATAATCTGGTATTTTGATAAAATGTTATTGGATAAACTATATTGAACAACACGAAAACAAATTAATAAAGTGGATAGGCAAAAAGGATGAAAAAAACAAGATTTTGGTTTAGAAACCGTACAAAAAATATTTTATTACGTTTCATATAAAGCAAACATTAGTAAATATTGTGAAGACGTCACTTAAACAGGAATGTAAAGTAGAAACGTGGATGTTATGAAGGCATGTTATACAACCAAATCGATGGAATAAATATATTTTTAAAGTAAAATAGACTGAACGCATTTTTTATGAAAGCAAGTCTGTTATAGTATTATTATATTATACGTATGTTGTTATATATTATATACGACTAGGTACCTACATGTGATGATACGAACATTATCAAACGCAATGTAAAGTTTTACGGACAATATACATATTATGTAAACGTGTAATTTTTTTTCATTATTTTGTTTTCATTTATTCAAATTGATACCGCGTAATTAATAATTCTTTCTCATAATATATATACGTACTATGCTGCTACTGCTAGCTCTTTCGAGAAGGTTCCATTGAAACATCTGTAGAACAGACTCAGCATACTTACATTGCGTCTGAGCATCAGAGATGGCAGTCGGTCTGTTAACAACGGATTGTCAAGCAGACGAACCGCCCTCCTTTACGCAGAATCAAGCAGGTTCATCAAGTATTTTGGAGCTCCAGTCCAGAGGTGACTTCCAAATTCAATTTGGTCACTATAAAAAAATATTGTTTCGGTTGAACACAACCTTCATCAGGAACGTACACTTTCGTTTATATGTGTACGTTAATGTACGTACCGGTCGTAACAAACGTAGAAATATCGTTTTTAAAATAGTTAATATGTCGTAATGCAGGTAATATATCACATTCAAAGTAATTATACGAAAGGGAATAAGATTTTGTCGTGGATAGTATATAAAGCAGAGGATTTGTATTGTATAAGAAAATCAAACCGAAATAATTTATTTTCAAAAAGAAAATATTTTTTTAAGAAATATCGATATTTGAATATCATCAGTAGTACTTCTATTTCCTTCCGGAGTCGATTGAAAAATATCTTCCTTCGTAAGTATAATGGTGTTGAACAACTCAAGTATTTGATTTTAGGCATGCAAAAATGTGTTTAAGTCGAGTACAGTTTATTGCGATATTATTTAAATAGACCACTTCTGCCTCACTAAATGCGATATACCAATATATTTCTCCGTAAAAATTATTTACAACATGGATATTAACAGACATAATCCATGAACGTGTAAGGATATTAGGATACCGAAAAATAACAAAGCCAATACGCAAAATAGTATATTTTATAAAGGGATGAAATGTTATAATGCTCTGTCGGACCCAATCAAAGGTGAAACAATTAATAAATTTAAAACACATTAAGTTAAACAAGAAAAAAATTCATTTCTTTTTAAATTATCATTATATATATATGTGTGATATTATAAGAGTTATAATTAGTTATTTTGTAAACTTAAATGTACAAATAACTAAAATAAAAAAATAAAAAATAAATAAATATCTATATAATTGTTACCCTTTGCGCTATGCACAAAAATCTTGTCTTAAGTTTTTAAGAACTTTAGTTTATCAATTAATAAATAAATATCTGTTTGACTTACCGTAATCTAATGACTGATTGGCTATGCACCTATGCGGATGGGTGGGTAGTTTGAAGATGATTGTGATAGGCTGAAACCGGTAAGAAAAAAAATTAAAAATTTAAAAAAGTCTTATATTGTTTCGATAAATCATTTGAATTGCTCTGTTTTAAAAATTTAAACAAGATTTTTTTTCTTAAATCCCGTAGTCTTCCTGAATTGAAGATAATCCTTCTGAAACTGAAGAAATCTTGTAGAGTTTTACGGTACCACCCTCAGACTCTGTGTGCAGGTAATATATACAACAATATATATTTGATTTTATTGTTAAGAAGAACGGCTGCCTGTTTCATGCATAACTTAATTTTGGATTTGATTTCAAAATACCCATCAAAAATGGATGGTACATATTTTTTAATTAAAGGTTTAGTAAATATCTAGTACGGGTGAGAAGTATTTAATTTATTTTTGTTTTAAATTATGAAGAATATGCGATGAAAAAATTCAATTTTAAAAATTTTACAGGCAACTTAAATAAATATTTGCGGGTTTATTGTATTTGTTTTTTAATTATCGCAGTTGCTGTATAAATATGATTACATAAATAAAAAATAAAATAAAAAACATTTAAAAAAAAAAACTTTTTTTTCGAGACGATATTTTAAATTACGTACCGCACATTTCTGTTCCAACGTAAATTGGTCGTTTTTAATTTAATTTAAAGTCCACCATAATGCTTATTTTAATGTTGTTTTAATTTTTTTATTTTATTTTAAATTTCATAATATTTTCAAAGTAGGTGGGGTAAAACTTTTTTTTACATGTCCGTTAGCCCCCAAATAATTGTTAAAGGTGTCTCTAAAATTGAGAATAATCAATTCCTTCAATGGCCTATATTTCCAATGTAAAACAAAAACAAAAAAAAATTACTTCTCATCCTATTATATTTACTATACTTTATTATATATTTTATTTTATATTAGATTAGATTAGATTAGATTTTAGATTAGATTTTATTTTTTATTAGATATTTACTATACTTTCTGATGGAAAATAAGATCAATAGGTTTAGGTGAGTATTTTGGCCTCAAATCCAAAATTAAATTATGTATGAAACAGGCCGCGCAGCCGTTCCTCTTAAGTGTTTTACAATCAGAAATATTTGAAAAGAATCAAATATGTTAGTACGTCTGGCGTCAGCTCAAGCATAAATCACATTAGCGAATCACAAATCCCAGCGAGGTGTTTCGGGATACATTACGGCGGTTTCATAGTTACGGACCCCTTCCTACGTTTTAATGTCTAGGGAACAAAAGCATTTTCAAACGAGTAAGCCAACCAGCAAAATCGACGGAGATTCCCACAAAAATGTGAAAATCAGTTTATTGGAAATTCCATTCCCGATCGCGCCAGTAACATGGAGGATATTGTTTTTAAAATTAGCATCCTGAAATATCCGAAACGGAACTTTGGAATTCAGAGTTGGCCATTTCTCAAATCGAATAATACCAACACATTATTAGTATTGTGCGATGTTTTGTTTCCAATCGAATTCGCTTTTATATATTTTTTCCAAAATTTAATAAAAAGTGTGTAATGTTTGAATTTGTTTACTTTGAAAGTAAATCAGTACGTAGCCATTAATCGTATTTAATCCAATTTTTAAATAGTTGAATAAAAATATTTGTGTGTTTTTGTTAAAGAATTTCAAAAATGCTAATAAATATAATATTACTCTTATTTGAAAATTATTTGAAAATTAAATTATAGAACTATCAGAACAACCCTTTGATGTACCGTCTGTATTTTTAGACTTTTCACAGTTTTTTTTATTCTTCTACTATTAACTTACCGTTTAATACCTATATTAATGAAGAAACAGGTTAAGACTGATGATCATCGAAGATGATGGGAAGATGTGTACTTCAATTTACTCGTTTACGTACTATAAAAAAAATAAATGAAAAAGAATTGTTGTCACGTTTATAATATGTACGTACCTAATAAGTTTATACTTTAAACGATTTTTTAATTTTAATATATATCAAAAAGCCTCTCAATAACGTGGTTAACGTGAAACACTCTAACAATGGGAGAAATATCAACGAACCAAGAATAATTTCATAACAATTCCAATATTTCTAAGCAACCGTTTTACCAAAAACATAAAATACATAGAAACCCTACATTGAAAATAGTTCTAATTTAATCCAGAAGCACTAAAACTTGTCCGAATTCAATGACCAATTCCAGAAATAATACCAATTTGTTGATATCCATTTTTCATTCGGCAGCGGTTATTGGAATTAGCCAACACAGAAAGGGCCAGGGCCTAGCCCCAAATTTACTAGGCTCATCAAATGATAATTGTTTAATTTCAATCCGTAAGTATATTAATGTTACCCCACCGAGCCCAACATTAGCCAAGAATAATAAATATCTGCCGGGTAAATAATATGGCGAATTAGGGTTTATTGACAGTAACCGAATGAAACGAGATATCGCTATGTGAGATTCATAAGGCCTTCTTAATGATTTCCTTTAAGTAATCCAATTCGGCCGTGGGCTCTTCTGCTCTACAAACGTCCGAATCGCCACAATAGCTGGTCACAAATATAAATAGTTAAATTAATTATGTTCACATGTGTGAAATCTAAACAATATCATTATTATGTATGCATTATAATGATGCATGGATACGGAAATATCACTTAAACAAAAATCACAAGATAGAGTTTTTGAACACTTGTTACATAACGCAAATATCCCATAAATACTAGCCGCTCGTTAGATTAGCACCCCTAGCGACAAAAATAAACACCACTCGTACTCGGGTTCCGGTTCCCCCACGCTCGCTGCCCTCCGCCATTCACCCCGCGGATCTGGCCTTGGACGCATCATTCTCTTCGTGGACCTGGCCTTGGAAACATCCTCCCCGCGGTGCTGGCCGTGACGCACCATTCACCGTGGACCTGGCCATGGATTTCTACCCGGACACACGATCGACAATCGCCTTCCCCGTATTCGTCCCGCATCATCACCAACTGTGAGCTGTATCTTGTTTTTCCCCTTTCATTGTGTTGTAATTCTATTCAAGTCACATTTAACTATGCCCGTTCGTAGAGAATTATCCAGAGAGAATCAGAGATTACCCGTAACATTATTTGTGATACTTAGGTTAGCCTGTTCCCCTTGAGTAAACTTACTATGTCTGTGCTCTTTCACCAAGTAAACTACTGAGTTTGAAAGCATCTGAGTGTTTCATTTGATTAAGTATTGAGTCACAATTCCCGACTATAAGACCGCCTGTCGATTCACGACCCTGCAGAAGAGCTCCGAGGCCTGCCGATTCTGAGCTAGTCGTAGGTCCCGAGCCAAGCTCCCTGGAAGAAACCTCTCAGGGTAAGCACACACACACACACACACACACACACTGTCTCCCGTAAATACACCTTCCTAACCTTCCTCCTCTCCCTCTCCCGCATTCCCGCGTCCCCCGCTCTAATCCTACAAGCATTACACTTCTGAGTGTTTAATTTCTCATAGTATTGCAAATCCTACAAGCATTACACACTTCAAGCACTAGAAGAGTCGCTTCTTTGAGGAGTACTTTGAAGGTGACCAAAACTTAAACACGAAAACGTTAAAACCTATACATATTTTTATCAGTATATTCCGGTAATATTTATAATTTTAAACTGTCTGTTCTAGGTGGAATTTCATATTAATATGATTTCTTTTTATTAAGAAACCTTTGTAACTTTTTTCCGCTTGTTTATTTTTGACCGGACTGGTTTCACCCTATCTCGCGTACCATCAGACTGGCACAATTAAAACTAAATTTATGGTATATATAGCATCGACGCCAGGAGTGAGTCCCTTTGCTTTCTGATACTGTTATTATTTATGACTTGAAATTTATTTTATTGCTGATGGTACTGCTTTACAATCATGTTACATTCTGGTGTCTTTTGGGTCCCAGAAGTGTTAAAAAAAGAAGTACGTTTAACCAATCATGCGAGTGCCACAAACACGCCACATCTGCTCGTATAATATTTCCATGGTTCGGTCGCTGATCTCATTATTTGTACATTTGAAACAACCGCTGGCGTGATTAAAGTGATTGGTTTTATGAAATGAACCGTCTTTGAATTTGATTTTTCTGAATTTTACGACCTCAAACCCAGACGAAAAGGTGTTGTAGATTGTTTAGATGATTATTGAAATAAGCGCAATTTAAAATTTGAAAACCATAAATACATATTATTGCACGGTTTTTTTACGGTATAAATCATTATATTATATCCAATGTTTTGATCAGCCATGCAGTGTCCATCGTACCTGCCGTGATCGTGGACCCCACAAGGCTTTCGAAAATGTTGGCTCAATAAGGAGGAGGAAGCGCAACCCAGCTTACGTACACCATGCATTTATTTATTTTTCCGAATATTTTTGATCAGCTAATGTTGCAATTCGGACCTCTGTGCGCTTCTCAGAAACATTCCAATTAATATATAGGCGCGTAGTTGTTTATTGTAGGATGGTGTTATTAATTTCTAATTATGTTAGATATTTGGAAAACATGATGGATGGATGAGAATAATATACCTACCAACAGAAGATGAAATAAAGCTATGAATATCAAAGATAAAGGTCTTGTGTACCGACAAGATATTAAGTATATTCCTATTAATACGTTGCTGATTTTAACGTTTCAATTATGTTTGATTTTTTTTTCGTTTTACTAGTAGGTACCGATATAGCTACGATCTGGTTTAACCCGAGTTTCAACATGCTTTTGTTAGATTCTTTTTCTAATTGTAAAAAAGAATTAAAATTGTTTAAAGAAGTAAAATTTCGCGCTTGGAGAGTTTTTGCTGCATTGGTAGACAGATTTTCTGCTCTATTGTTAGTTATATAGTTATAGAAGATTATTATGTAATTACTACTTGACATCACCTGAGCACATTTTTCTTGCCCCATTTGTGGATAGCAAGATCCCCCCACCACACATTTTCGGAAATAATTTTATTCTTTTGGGCGTGACGCGATCGAGTCACCGTGATTCTCAGTACTGACCGAGAGCTCGCGGGGGTGGACATGCACTGGACTTCTGCTTATAGTTCTCGAGGTACGAGCCGCTATAGCACCTAGGTCCCCTACGGGTGTAGTTACATACGATATATTTTTTTACTACTTTTTCATGTAATTTTGAATGTTGTTGAAGTTATTTAGAATTTAATGCCTGTTTTATATTTGAGGTTATAAGACTAACGCGAAAAAACACTCGGTTTTTTTTTTAGTTGATATATTCTTTTAATAATTGGCCTTCGAACTAAGCACTAAAAATGTAACAAGCTGTTTTTTTATTTGACGTTAGAATTGTCATTTTTACGTTTAAAATTCTAATAAATTTATATTCTTATATTTATAACATATCTTTAATCTAATTCATGAAAATAAATCTTAATATTTTTTGCAAGTAGGTATTTAAATGTAGGGTATGTAAACGGGGGGACTTAGGCCCTCCACGAGTGTACTTGTGTAAGCTGGAAATAGCAAATGTTGCTAAGGGTTCAGTAAATGTGAGCAATTTTTTTATAGTTACATTATTAAAACAACAAGGCTCACAAGCAAATATTAATATTATTGTACACACAAAGAAGTAAAACAAAACGAAATTTTGTTTTACGCTTAAAAAATAACAAAATCGCGTATACCCTTCCACATGGGCACAATGCAATTGAAAAACATGGATCAAACAGAATAGCGATTTGCCATTTTTAAGACAGTGAAACGAATAAATCATAAATGCATGGCTTATTATGGAAATTAAACTGCAAACTGAAAATAGTTGTGATTGGATGTTAATTCTAGACAATAAAAAAACCCTAAAAAAATTCGTAAGGCCAGAATTCATCCTTCAAGAATAGTAAAATATTTTTCGGATACATTTTTCACTTTATACGTAGTCAGTGAAATGTTTTGGCCCCCCTTAAATTGATTCGTCGGAATGTAAGATAAATCGTGCATGCATTTCGCGACATTCTGTTTTTTTTTATTCAACTCAAAGGAAATTGATATCGGAAAATAATCGACTGTCTGCCAATTAATTTATTGTACTCTTCGAAATTAGAGGGGAAAAAAACTCATCCCGCGATCACTCACGAGAGGGGAATTCTGTTATTTCCATTCGAATTATCACAAGTAGATGATTTGATCGATTCCTGTTGAACCGCACTTTATAAAAGCGATATTCGAGCTGCTAAAATTAACAAATACCTATTGTGGCTTTATTATTTCAATGGGTATGTACAAATGTTCCCTTAGCCTTTTTACAGGGAACATGATTTTAAACTATGTTATACTACATCGGGCCTGGAGACAGGCGTTTTGCAAAATGTAAAAAAAAACACCTTTATTTATCTTAAAATTTAATTTGTTCCCATTTATATGAAATGGCTTTTAACCCCCTGGAAACGTAAATAAAAGTTGCATTTAATCAATATTTTTTGCAATTTTATGTATTATTCAAGATAAGTGAATAAAAAAATGTTTCTCAAGTATGAGCAACACCAGTCAAAATTAAAAAATAAGAAAGAATACTTTAAGCAATTAGGAACTACAATCAGTTACAGTTTTACAAATTACTTCACCATTGGTTTATTTTTGGACCAGTTACATTGATGAACAAAAAAATTCAACATGTTAAAAAAACATCTTTAAAAAAAATCTAGATGGAATAAAATATAAAACGAATGTCGACCGCTTCGTATACCGGAACTAACTTGAGACTGCCTCGAGCGGTGGGTTGGTGGGGCAAAGGACGTCAGCGTAGCAGCACTACAAAAAACTAGAGCGGTATCTGGGATCGATGGTCTCTTTTAAGGGTTAAGCAATAATTGAATTTTGTTCCCTGGTTTTCAATAAATGCGAACGACTTTTTACTGCCTATTTCAAAGTCCCATTTATGAAAGTTGGAAACTTCAAATATATACCAATATTTTGAATGCGTGGCATTTGACTTTTTGTTAAGAAATTTTTGATTCCTCAGGTTGGAATTATAAAAGAAAAAGACATAAAGGCTAGTTAGGCAAAATATTTCATTCCCTTAAAACATCTTATTTTTTTTCAACACCTTTTTTGAGAAAATAAACGTAATTTTGTTTGAAACGATAATCGGTACTCTATTATTCAAATACAAAGTCATTGTCCCAGGGCTATAAGAACATACGCTGTAGTCAACTTCACAAAAACCATGTGTGGAGGTAAATGAAATAGAACGAATAAAAGCGCAGAATTATGATGACACTGCACCGAGTTCGAGAACCCTGGTGCCTCAATATACTGACCTGGAGAATTAGCTGGGTTGACAACCGCCAGCTGTCAATTACCTGGAATCAAAGAATTTGAGAAAATATCAAAGATCGCTGACACAACCGAAGAGTTCAACAAAGGACAACTTCATCGGCTGTGGTATTTGGGAAACACTTTCATGCTGCATTTACTGTAGATCAGTTTATGTTATTCAATCAATAAATACACTCTGCGAATCGTGATGTCATTTATCTACTCATCGGAAATGTTGACGCGGTAGCAAAATTTAAAATATTTCTTTAATTATGCAAACCAGAACTTTGTGTTCATAATAAATACGTATAACACATTATAACACATAAATTCATCTTCACCAAACAAACGTCGTCCAAATGCCAGGACTGTAGAATGTGACAACACTACAAATTCATCTAGCACCATCTCATTCCTTTGTTACTTTATTTTGCAACTAGCCGTCCATTTCTTTTTCATTTTGCACTGCGTATTCTGCATCCCTTTCCTAACCCCTGTGAATTTATCGTTCTAACAAATTATAGGTACCAACTTGTCAGTGTGCATCGCTCTATGACTAAAGGTAAGCCGTGTCTAATTTTTCATGTTCGGATATGAATTGCGGATTGAATATTTGAAAATGTCCGTTTTACTATCATCTTCAGCTGATTTTTTCGGCCAACTGAATAAATGAACGTACACATTTCTCGCTTTTAATTTCTGTTTATGTTTCGTTTTTCAGCCTGGATGGAGTGCATGCCACTGAATACTATGGACAGAGTTAATAAAGCGACGCGATTGATTTAAGCAATCAAAAAAACTAGACAGGGTTTGAAAATTGTCATACTCGGCCACCAAACAAACCTCCACATATTATTTCAATCTGCATCGATGACTGTGTGCGATTGATTCAACAATTCAAATTGTCCACTATTTTGTTTACCAAATAGATTACATTTAGAAGATCGTTTGATTGGACTGTTTGAAGCAACATGCTGCCGCGGATTTCAGATTGTGTTCATCGTTTAAAATGTCGGGTAAATAATTAGCCGTTCGGTATTGTTTAAAATGGGTTCTATATTCGTTGTTCATAAGGGTCCAATTGCAATGTTGCTTTAATAGAATAACTATTACCAAGATAGGCACATTTTTTAAGCAGAGTACAAATTTACGAAAATGCATTGACATTTCGCACAGGGTTAGAGTTCCACGAATCATTAATAATTGTAAATATTATAAATATGCTTTAATAGTTAGGCCTAAAGGCCAGCAAAATTGATGACCTACATGGCAGAATGCTAAAATTCTTTGTTAGGGTTTAGAGAGTCAAACTCAAACCCTACCGAGGCCAAATTAACCAATATATATACATTTTGTCTTAAAGTTGTAAGCCTAGGTATTAAATTAGTTTGATATGTTTACGAGTAGAAAATTTTCTCAAAAATATTGCTTGATATGGTCAATTATATATATATATATTTAACATAAGTTTACCTATGTTTAAAAGATACCTGAACGATATTTTTATGTTGCAAATAATTATAAGAGCATCGCATAAGAGCTATTGTTTAATTATTTTTTTTTATATATATTATCTTTGTACTCATCTACAATCCAAAAACTTGTTCCTCTTTTTTTTCTTTCTATGTATCATATACTATATTATGTATTATGCAATTCCATACATTTTTACATCATCCGAAATATAAAAACACAATGTTTTTTTCTTCACAATGTCATGCACTCATATTATAAGAGTATTATATTACGCACTTGTGTATTATGTATCATGTAGATCAGGCTATTACTATTTTTATTAAAAAAAAAGTAGTATCTACAAATTAAAAACCTTTCCTTTTGTAACTTCTCTGTGGCATGCACTTATACATTATTTTATTAAAAATTTTATTTTTATTAAAAAAAAAGTAGTATCTACAAATTAAAAACCTTTCCTTTTGTAACTTCTCTGTGGCATGCACTTATACATTATTATACCTTCATATATATATTATAAATATGTTACACTTATATACCAACTAGGCATCATGTTATTTTTTTTTAAAGTTCTGTACACATAAACATTTTAATGTTAAAATATGTAAAAGCCCCTTGGGGCATTAATGAATAAATAAATAAAAAAAATCTAATAACCATACCTGAATTGCCAGGTTTTTGTTAAGATTTATTGTTTTTCTTCAGAGGTGCCAAAATCTTATGCAGTGACATCCATAAAAGATTA
Source organism: Halesus radiatus (assembly GCA_022606495.2). Lineage (NCBI taxonomy): Eukaryota > Metazoa > Arthropoda > Insecta > Trichoptera > Limnephilidae > Halesus > Halesus radiatus. The sequence goes on along the minus strand of JAHDVE020001512.1, from coordinate 8,217 downwards.
AATGTGTTTTTAAGAACGTTTGTTTTAATCGTGCCCACATGCTAATTTTGCTTTAATGAAAATAATGTTAAAAAACAATTATATCTATAAAATATCGTTCATGTAAAAATTTTATTTATATTTATTATGATAGAAAGGTGAAGAGGGATATATTTACGGGAACTGAAGTGCCACGAAATTTGGGTGACCATTTTCAGGAATTCTTTTGATCTGAAGTGATTTGACCCGACACATTCCGATTTGCTTACTGCGTACAATTCAAATTAAAGGGTACGACGGAATTTTAAATCGGAGTTGCAGAAATTGTCACTGAATACTGTTGGGTTAGAATGAAACAGGTGAATTTTAGGCAGGTATTTCATTATAGTAAAAAATATCACTTTTTTATGATAATGTTTTAGAAACGATACGCAAGAGACGATAAAATCTGTTCAGTCATTTTTCCGATGCATACAAACGTCGGGAGTTGGGAGATCCTTTTCTTCTTCCCACACTCGTGAATTCGCTCATTCACTTCTCCTTATTCATACCAAAAACCCAGGCACTCGAATATTTCCCTTATGCTTCCCCCCTCTGTTTCCTGAGCCCTTCATTTACGTCTGACATGTGTCAAAATCCAACCTTTCATATGACGAAGATGTCATTCGTAAAAAAATCTCACAATTAAGAACATTACAATATTTTATCCATATTTGCGTGTGGGTAGCACAAAGGTCCCCTTTTTCAACTTCTTGTTTTTTTTTATCACACCTGTAATAATAATCTATACTGTTATTATGCAAACGTTTTGTAGGATATCAAACTAAAATTGTGTGATAAATTTTATTGTAGAGAAAAATAAATATACCTACAAAAAAGTATTTCGTGTCCAGGTTTGGACAAAATCCTTCTTAAAATGAGTGACTCCAGCCTTAACATTAATTTTTCCTACTCATACACTTACAGCGATAATTACACCAATAAATAGCCGTACCATATGACCTGTTTATAATATATAATAGTATAAACATATATTATAACATGTAGCAACAAGCTTATTCGCTTTGGGTGGAAAGATAATGGCTGCGTAACCCTCCCGTTGTTCGCTGTTTGAGTGAAGTTTCTCTTGTTATAATTAAATGCCTGACTGTCAAATATATGCTATATATTCACAGGGCTGCTGTTGTGAGTTTACGAAATTAACACAATCATTCCAAATGAATTCAGTCCCATATAAATACTGGATGCTCGCGAGTGTTATCAGTTCCCGACAAGGCTTTACCGAAACTGCGTTCATTGAAACGATTAACAATATTAAGCAATACGTATTTTTGTTAAGATTTATTTTTATACCATTATATTTATTTATGTACAGATAATGAATGGTTCATTATAAACATTTATTCACAAACGGCAGAATAAATAATAGTACGCACCCATGAATTACAATATTGAAAAAAATATAAATTAGAAAGATAATGTCAAGTACGCTGATTTAAGTGATATCACCAGAAAATATTATAAGACATTTTTACTGGCGTAGAAATTGACAGAAATCATTGCTACCAGCACCAAAAAAATCAAGACTTTGTCTTGAGTTGACAAGTCTGGCATCCATTATATGTAGACAACGGAGAGTATATAATAGTGTAGAACACTCGTGTAATATTATCGCCATATTAATAAAATAATCTATTACAAATAATAGAGCGGACACCTAGGAAACGATAATATAAAAACATCCATACTCCAGTCTTCGGTCGAGAGTCCAATAAAGTGAAACCACTTTTTTTGTTCAGTTTCTAATCTAATTATGCATTAGTGCTGTTTTTTTATGTAACATATCAAAAAGTAATTGGCGGTTACGTGATTTATAAACTTTTTTGAAAGCTGATAGTGATTTTAGAAAATTAGTTTATTTGCAGCATAAAAGTAACTTATTGCATTTTTATTTTAATATCCATCGAGTAATTATAATTCTTTTGGAACGATGTCTAACTAACTAACTAACGAACTAACCATCACGCCTTTTCCCCGCAGGGGTAGGCAGAGAGGACGGACCGCCAAAAAACGCGATCTTGGCATACACTTCTTGCTTCGTTCGCATTCATACAACGCCTCATACATGTAAATCAGAATAAAGAGATTCTTCTTTGTGTAGTGGTGTTCTGGATAGACCAAAAAAAATTATTTAACTTTTCAATGCTTATCCAATGCCAATGATAATCATCCATATTTATTTTATTTTATTTTATTTTAACCAACTCTAACTATTTATAAACTAACTAATTTCATTATTATTTAAATTTGTTTTATTCCCTTCCGGAAAACTTTTTTTTTCTCATACGATTCTCCGAACAGATCCCACAGTTGATTTGGGGTAGGAAAAATAGTCGTTATTTTCCTCTGCAAATTACTTATAAAGATTATTGAACACTTCTTTTGGTTGGCTGGTCAATGGTTTTCCACGAACAGATTTTATTTTAGACCGGATTTTTAAAATCACTATCTAGTTTTACTAAGAGAAACTTAACTACTTCAAGTTAATCAAATTACGACAGTATTTGAAGACTATGACAAACGTCGCTACGAATCCGGTAGGTATCGAAATATTATCGTTCTAAACTCGTTTGAATCAGTGACACTGACTCGCGATGCTATCGGTGTGTAAAATACATTCAAACGTGCGCTCCTTAAATTGCTTGTCCCTGTGTTTGACTTTCCCAAAAATATTTTATAATTTCTCAACAACGGTCTTGCAAAGTTTTCAGATTTTATGTGTTACGGCGATGGTCCATTTTCACAATAAATATAAGTTTTCACGCAACGACTTTTGTTGAAATTACGTTGTTCTTGTATTTGCCGTTAATTTAGTGTATGAATCTCGAGTTGTGACTGTTGAGAAATAACAGGCCCGACAAATTGTCACTTTGTAAGAGAATAATTAGCCCAGTAATTTTATTCAAGAGAAAAGGTTCACGATTTGGTACTTCGAGTGCCTTAACATCGGCCTGCTCCGGTCTCTGGGTCATATCTTTGGTATGGTTTTCCAAATAAAATGCCTGCCATCCAGTTTACTTTGTAATCCTCATTGAATGAATGTTAAAACTACGTTCAAATGGACCGGACGTAGAGAAGACAAACTTATTTATGCGGTCAAAGGTGTCGCACTGCAGATGTAGATATGGAAATATATATGAATTTAAAAAAATATATTGGTTCGTTTGATAGTTCCTCTTACTCTGCAAAGATAAATTGATAAATTTGTATCTATATCCTATCATGAAATCGAAGGAAATACAGTTAATCTTTACCAAGAGATATAAAATCTGTTTATTAGAGTAAGTAAAACTATTGCGAGGTTGCGTTCGGAAATTTACGAAGCTTGTATTTAGTCTTGAATTTCTAGGTAGATGAATGTAAGTATGTAAAGTTTGCAACGTTTGCTAAAATTTTTAACTATTCATAAATTTTTTTTAGACACGCTTCAATAAGAGAATACACATTCTTTAAAAAAACGATAAATCTTAGAAATACGATAGAAAAACGTTCAACATGTCGATATAGAAAAACTATATAGGTTTTATTAACGGTCAGTACCCACAAATAAACGCTTTGGAGTCTACTAACGTAAGAAATACTACACATGGTTTATCTTTAAAACCTACACGGATAGTCAGGAAAATGTATAAGGTTTCGAAGGACAAAAATTATTAACTGTAATATTTTTAATTATTTATATAATACGTATTGGAATTTAGGTAAAACGTTCAAAATTTCTTTAAATGTTTTTCAAACTGCACCTATTTTCAGATATTTTGGTATATATTTCGAAGAATTCAAAAGATTACAGTTAGATGCTTGTTATCTTTTTAAACCTTGAACAAATTCCTAACCATCCGAATATATTTTACAGATAAATAATTTGTTGTCTTGCTTCGGTTAACCGACTACGAAGTGATGTTTAGGGCCGATTTTCAGAGCTGTCCCTTAAAAGAAGTCACGATTCAATACTTAAGTAATCTCAATTACATCTACATTATTAGAATACTTACTAGCAATACCTTATTTATTATATGCACGGCCGCACTCGGTATGGCATTCATTCCACCGTTTGTTGCGACTGTTTGTGAGGCTACTTCAGATTGATTTTAAATTATTTTATGGAAATAACTCAAATAGTTCGCCTGTTGTCGGGCTTCCGACTCGAAATTACAAACACAACCTATTCCGGCATTTGGCCGCCATTCCCGTACTAACATTGTTACATTTTAAATTTCCATTCGACGAAGCAATAAAATACATTCAAGTAATGTAACATGTTAAGCAAATACCATCTCGCACGGGCCGCGGTATTCCGAGAACATAATAACACATTCTTGGAGGTATTATATTGAAAAGTAGAAAAAAACGGGGATGGAAAAGTGGTGGATATAAATAAATTGCATAGAATTTTCCCAAGATGAAAGGAAATTGTATGAATACAGAACAACTCTTGGCGGGTGTCTCGATTTTATTAAAGTGTAGCCATACTTTTTTTGTCATTTTCAGAGAAAATCGCATGCATATTGCAAGGACTCGTACAAATCATTTTTATTTTACCATTTTTCATTGGAAATGTCGCTTAGCAATTACATTATTGAAGACATCTGAGGAGCGATTAAAAATAAAATGGCAATGGTAAATATTCGAAAAATCAGAATAACGTATTAATTTTGAAGAAAAACACGCTTTTTCGTTTTCATAATCTTGCTTCGAATCCATTGGTTACTAAATATTTATGGGAACCCAGAGTTAGGAGATTCATGCATAAATAAATAAAAATAAATATTACATTGCTATTTGCGAAAAATCTAACTAACCACGGTTTGGTTTATCATTTTCAAATGATTTGTTCAGCATTGTTTTTATGGCAAATATTTAATATTTTCTTCTGATGTACTAGATAAATCCTTTACTTATGATGCTAAAGAAATCTGCGACCTCCCATGCTGTATATTCAGTTGCACTAGGCTTTATATTTAAACATGCCTCTTGATAATAAAACAAGAACTGAATTCGAAATTTTAGATTGACAAATTATCAAAATGGATTTTTTTAATTTCTTGGGCATGAATCATGTAATAATTTCTAGACATTTTGTTTGAAGAGTTTTATTCAGTATGCAGTTTTGTTACTTTATTTGATTAATGTGCTACCGATTTTGGTGACGTACAGTATGTAGTTATGACTAATAGAAAGTTTAAAACTGGAATCAGGGAACATGAACTCTGTTTACGAAATAATAATAGTTTCGAGTTTGCTAATCATTTATTAGAGACAGGCCAAAGCTTCAATAAAGAAAAAACTTAGTTTAATCATTAAAATATTAATACTGTATTAAAAATTACTTTGTAATCACCACTTTATTAATTTATACACATCAACATGTTTATATAATATTTTGTATATTCCCGATGAGGAAATTGTTGCTTTCTAAACATGTTGATATGTATTTATTAATAAAGTAGTGATTACAAAGTAATTATTAATTAATTTATTAATAATGGTGCCACAAAATGAATACCAATAGTTTGAAGAGATTATATTGAAATATTAATTCATATTTAAATTGTGCGCCTTAGAAACTTAAGAAATAAACAACAAAATTATATCTACAATCAATTTAGTAAACAAAATAACAGCACCCCGTAAATAACCTTTGCTAATCATGATTCCTTATTATTTTGACTCCCTCTACCACCCCCCCCCCCAACACCATTCCGAAAGATCACTTCAACTCCCACTACCCTCATCTAATAATGTCTAATTATTTCTGTACTTTAATTAAGTTGGTTTTAAAAACGCTCGTGAATTCCACGATTGGTCAAAACTGGCAGCACAGTAATAAAATTAAGTAACAAAAGTACATAATGTATAGAACTCTTCAAACAAAATACCTCAATGTAGTTAAAAGGCCCTGAAAATCGAAAAAAAATTATTATCAACTACTTATTTTATTTTAAAGCTATATACTTTCGTTAAAAAGTGCATAAAACTATTTACTAGACTTAGTTCTAATGTTTATCATATTTATCAAAATGTTTATCATTAGAACAAACCCTAAAATAAATCTGAAAATAAACAAATAACGCCTACATAATATAGAAGTGTGGTGCTAGTAGGAAAGGGCAGCTTTTTTCCCTGTTCCTGTTATTTTTATTATTAATGCAAATATATGCATAGAACATTTAAAAAAAGGTATTTTTCGCTTTTCAGGTCAAATTATTATGCAGTTCTTATTTTCTTGCCGAGACGCATCTTTTGATATATCAGGCATCTCTTAATTCGAAAAAACGACGAACATTGAAACAGTCTAGTGCAATGACTAAATAACATAAGGACTTGGCATACCAACAAACATATCTGTCCAAACGGTGTTACTAAAATGACTACCATGATGATGGCGACGCCGTATCGTTTCCATGGTTGCCAACAATAATTTTTAAATACTTTGACATTTGATAGACATTTGAGGGCAACAATAATTATTTCTTACTGTTCATAACCCGGGCCATCATGAAATAAAATACATTTTTGTTTGTAAAATATTGAATTTAATCATAAGTTTTTTTCTAACAAGTCTCGTAAACTGTAGTATATAATAATCATTTTTTTAAATGTGGATTCATAGTTCTTCATAATATTTTTATTTTTTAAGGCGATCCACCGGCTAAAATTCCAACGAAATCACGCCCACCTTATGCAGGTGGCGACAAGGTTGAAAGTCTCGCTTAACATCGGCCGCATGTTTCGATTTCCGCAATAAAACCATCACAAAAATGCGTGTTTTATTCTATTCTGTAAAGCTCAGACATTGAATTGTTTTATGGTCATATTCTAAAAAACTTCATTTACCACAATTAACAATCCGACAATATCAGAAAAGGGGTTCGTAAGTAGGAGAGTTTGCGCTTTAAATATTTTTTTCATATCTGATACTTTATTTTTTTCTGGGCTTATAAAAAGACACACCAAAGAAATGACCAGTTATAAGGAAGGCTAAGGTGTGTTCTACTTGCAGTATTTAATTAAATCATCTATGATATTATGATATATCAAATTCTCAAACCGAAAACATATGATTTTTCATTACTTCCCATTGCATCGCCTTAACTCCATTACCCAATAAACAAATACCTATATAATTTTGTGGGCACTGCGTCATAATTCAATCGAATTTCACTCAATGCTCTGTTGATGAACCTTCCTCCAAAATGATATTTTTTTATTATTTACGGACAGTTGTCCAATTACACAGAATATATAACACGAGATGAAATGAACAAGAGATTCAGAAAAGGGACAGCGCATACATAAAATAAAAATATGCCAATGACAAAAATGTGTATTTGAGGGAACATTCAAGTATAATATAATAAATCTTTACATGTAGCAAACACTGTGGGAATACATAATTATAAAAAAATAAAATAACTTTGTTTTAATTCCACTTTATTATTTTTTCATCCAACCGGTTACGATTCAACCTGAACCTTCCTCAGGGGTGAATAAAAATATATTGCCAATATATTTTTATTCACCCCTGAGGAAGGTTCAGGTTGAATCGTAACCGGTTGGATGAAAAAATAATAAAGTGGAATTAAAACAAAGTTATTTTATTTTTTTATATAATATAATACTCAATAAGGTTTTGGTAGCGTCCATGAGTTTATACATTCTAAATGATAATCTTCGAGTTCTAATTTCGTAAAGCCTGACAAAAATCATTTAGACTGATTCCAAAAGTCTCGACATTCTGGACAGTAAAGAATGGTACTCATGATCAGTAAAATGCTGATTGACGAAGAGAAATTCATTGTTTCTTAGTCTACGGCAAGGAATTTTGAACTGGGTGAGTTTCAACAAAGAAGGTGAGTCAATAATAAAATTAATTGTTTTGAAAATGCAAATGAAATCAAAGTTTTTCCTACGTTTTTACAATGAAGAAATGTTTATGGCTTGCATAATTTCATCAAAGGAGTAATCGCCTTTTTCTCGCCCTAACCTCCATGAAATTCGACGCAAGAAGCCTTGTTGTACGCATTCAATATGATGGATATGAACAGCATAGAAGGGAAACCAAAGGACACTGACTTATTCAGAATAAGGGCGAACAAGTGAACAGTAAAGAGTTTTTAGAGTATTTACTTAGAACGGCTGCGCGGCCTGTTTGATAAGAAATTTAATTTTGGATTT
>JAHDVE020001511.1:0-66335 GCA_022606495.2 Halesus radiatus | reverse complement strand
AGTTCAATGATCAAATTTACTAGGCAAATTTAAAATCCTACGCGATCCACCGAAAAAGCCTCGGCGAGCTACCGTTTGGCGATCACTGGTGTAGAGGATTCATGAGCAAACCCATTATCAATACGGATATTATGATAATATTAGTGCTCAATACTATTATTATTCTTGAAGTTAAAGTTTCTAAAACGATGCATAATTTTGTTACTTACATTTAGTTATGGTTTACTATGAATAGAATATAAAATACCGCAAAGCTCACCCTTGTTTTGACATTTGACATTCTAACCTCAAAACTGATCAAAATCGACCGGCTATAGATTTTGAGCATTTTGGTGGGCTATAAAAATTGAAACTTTGAAAATTTTTTAGCTATGAAAACTAGCTTTATAAAAAAACTAAATATTCCGGTATTTAAGAGGAACGGCTGCGCTGCCTGTTTCATATATTATTACTTAATTTTGGATTTGAGGCCAAAATACCCACCGAAACTGGATGACATATTTTTTTATTTAATTAAAGGTTTAGTAAATATCTAGTACGTATGAGAAGTATTTTTGTTTTAAATTATGAAGTCCATGAAAAAAAAAATCATAATTTTAGAGGCAACGTAAAAAATTATTTGCGGGATTATTGTATTTTTTTTTAATTATCATATTTGCTATGTAAATGTGATTACGTAAATAAAAATACAAAAACAAAACACAAAGATTAAAAAAAAAAAACCTTTAATCGGGTCAATATTTTAAATTATGTACGGCAAAATTTGGTTCCAACATAAAATGGTCGTTTTTAATTTAATGTAAAGTCTACCATAATGCTTATTTTAATACATTTTTTATTTTATATTTCATTATATTTTCAAAGCAGAGTAAAGCTTTTTTTTACATCACCGTTAGCCCCCAAAATAATTGTTAAAGGTGCCTCTAAAAACGCAAAAAATCAGTTCCTTTAATGGCCTATATTTCCTAATGTAAAACAAAAATAAATAAATGACTTCTAATCCGTACTAGATATTTACTATAATTTTTGATGAAAAAAAATCATTAGGTTTAGGAGTATTTTGGCCTGAAATCTAAAATTAAATTTCGTATAAAACAGACCGCGAAGCCGTTCCTCTTAAGTTGGAACGTCACTATTGAAGAAAAAAAATTATTTAAAAAAATTGAACTGGCGTTACTTTTTGAAGAGATACTGTTTAGGTCAGTGCCTGATCAAATAAGTTGCCTGGCGCGGGAGTAGAGATCGACTCGCTCCACTACACGTCATATCCCTAAAAGTAGATGGAGAGATGTGGAAATATACTCGTAAATCCCAGGGCCTTCAATAAGAATAACGGAAAGGAGCGAACATCTGTCACGTGTCGGCAGTCGGAGTGTATAAATCTACAACGTGGTTTAACTAAACATATTGGAAATCAAATCCCCAAAGCGGGATACAGCGATAGGTTTAACAAACATTGTGTTTATTTGAAAAATAAGACGATATTCAAAGTAAGGAAACACCTGTCATGTCATTTTTTCTATAGATTTTATTTCGCATAGGTTCTAGTAAATCTCTTTCTCCTTTATGTGTTAATAATAATATTACTTGGATGACTTGTATAGCGCCGTTTTTGTGAAAAATAACCTCAAAGGCGCTGTACAAAAACTACTTGCTAGGGTTCATCTTCTTATGTACAGATACAGAAACAACCTGGTAGATCAATCCAGATTAAAACGTTACATTACGTTAAAACTGTAAGTTTTCGCTTGAGAAGATATGATTTTGCAAGCACGGGACGACACAATATTAGAAAACACTGCACATTGCATGATATTGCAGTTACTGTTTAAATCCTATTTCTTCAAGTTTAATTTGCACGATGCTTTTTGTGTTCTAATGAGTAAATTAAGAATATGATCATGATTAGAAATGAATATGGTATATTTTAATGGAGCAATTTGATATGAAACCACTCTAGCAACAACCCTTTTCAGAATAAGAAGCAGAGCCTCCCCCAGCCACCCCTGCGGTTCAGTGAGGCAGTACCTACCCGGGTCGCGAGTTGATTGAAACGAGTGAACCCACTTTCAATATGTTTCCCCTGGTCAATTTAATTCCAGTTCCAATCTGTACGGCTTGACTAAATCTCAAGAAGGTCGAACGATCTGTGCCTTATTCGAGTAAATAAGAAGATTTGCGCTCAGGGTGACGGTGACGGTGACCGTGGAACGCCCGTCGCTAAACAAACTATCACAGCATGAAACAAATACCTTTCATAATATTTTAGTGGGATCTAGTGCAAATGTCCCATTTGCCCAAAGCCGGTTGAACTATGGTATTTTAAGGCTGAAGCGAGGGTAGAGTGGGAAAGAAAGGGTAAAGAAGAAGGTGGAAAGCAAAAAAAACTAAATCCATTTCTAACAACGTACCGTTTCTAAATGGTTGTACTTCGAAGAGGCGATACTGGAAATATCTTCCACTCGGGAATGAGCAATGGCGATTCGTGGACTATCGCATTGGGAGTTCAATCGGAGATAAATAAACACCTTCTATATAATAAAAAAAACTGTTGCTTTTTTCCATATCTCCCCTAGATCTAAAGAATTTCATCATATCACTGCACCAGAAATTAGCGCGACCTAGCAACAAGAAACCATTTGGCGATTCAATAAAACGTCCGGAGCTAATTGATAATTTTTTTTTTCAAAGGAAACACTTTGTGGTGTGACATTATATATTAAATGAAAAATCACAATTTGTAAAACACCACTTTTATTGAATTAATAAGGGAGACAATTAAACTCTTTTCTTAAAATAATAAATTCTTTTTACAAACAAATTCAATTCACTGTAGAAATAGGTACTAACTTTACTTTGAATTTTCTAGACTTAACTTTAAGCATCATTAACAATAAATTTGATTTTAATATTTATCGTAAACCTACATATACTGATATTACCATTCATAATGCATCCAACCACCCTATTTCCCACAAACATGCAGCGTTTCATTCCATGATACATCGATTGATCACCGTACCCTTAAATAATAACAATTTTTACAATGACTTATCTATCATTAAACAAATAGCTTTAAATAACGGGTATGATATAAAACTAGTAGACAATATTCTGAATAAAAAATTAAAACAAATAGCATCAAATAAATTTCTCTTTAACAACTCTAATAATTTAAACATTAATCGAACATTCCAATGGCGTAGAGTCCTCTATACAAATAACTTTTCTTCTTTGAGTGTTAAAAAATTCCCATCTGAAATAAAACCCGCTTTTTATACTAATAATAATTTAGGTAAATTCTTAATTAACACTAAAGATAATGATGATAGACTAAGCCACTCGGATATATATCAACTTAATTGTAAAGGTTCTCAGGCTTTTTATATCGGTAAAACGGCCCGGAACGTCAACGTAAGAGTAAAAGAACACCTACGATGTCTAAATAATAATGCCTTTTCAGAATTCGCGAATCACTTAATAGAATCAAATCACTCATTCGATAAAAACTCGGGAACTAAAATATTACATAAAAATGGAATTGGAATAAGATTAAACAATTTAGAAGCCCTCGAGATCAAAAAAGCCGTTAATAATAATTTAAACATTATTAATAACCAAATCAATTTAACCAATAGTCCCATACTTAATTTATTCCGGTAATCTCAGTTGTTCCTTCCCCCCCCCCCACTTATCCTTCCTAAATAATGTGTCCCCTCCCACTCTATATGTGTCTCTTTCTTTCATTTTGTATATCTTTCACTCATTGTTTTATGTATATATATGTGCCTGTATCTAATTATCTTTAGTTAATAATAAGCCCTGACGAAGCTTCGATGAAGCGAAACCGGGTTGGCGATCGTTATTAATTCAATAAAAGTGGTGTTTTACAAATTGTGTTTTTTCATTTAATATAATTGATAATACACTATAATGTCGTGGGTTACAAAACACCGCGTATGTACGTAAGAAAATTTGCTGTTGGTTTTATAAATACAAAAAGCATCATCTTCAGTAATTAACTTACATTAATAATAACTTAAAACGATAATCACACAAAAAAGTCTGTTGATTCTTAAATGATATCTGAATGACAATGTATGAACTATTCTTTGGTAAGTCAATAGTCATAAGTCTTACTTATAAACTATTAGTAATAAATTTTAGCTGTAAGGTATTGGTTGTACGTTAAGTGATATGTTATTTAAGTAATTGTAAAGATTGAGATGATTTTCCCACGAAAACGGCGCTATAGAAGTAATCCAATTATTATTTATTATTATTATTATTCTTTAGGACAGAAAGCCCATAGACGCTGAATTCATAACGCACATGTGGAATTCATTTCGGACTAGCTCTCGGGCAGTATTAGCTATAAATACAGAGGGGTGGATTTCTTAGCAACGACGTTTAAAGTATGGTAAAATTACGATACATGTATTTCGAAATATCGAACCGAAGTAATACGAACGACCAGTATAAAATGTATCGAGAGCATCTCCTGTCCCGATCCTATCTTCCTCTTCCTCTCCCCCCTTCCTTCTTATTTTTTTTTTTTTATATAATAAAACATCTGTACTTAACCACTGTTAGCACAAAAAACTTTGTTAGCTAACCCTTTGTTAAACTTCATTTGTATATAAATTTGTATTAAAAGCTTGTTTCTTACAAATAAATAAATAAAATATTTATTTTTCTTATCATTTTTATGCGAGTTTACTGCACAAACACACATCAGATCAAACCACCACTCCGGGAACGAGTTGTAATTATAAAACAATGTTGGTGTTTTTTTAAATAATGGACACGTGTGAAATAACATGTAATAAAATTAAATGAGGTCGTCATTATTTGATATATAGTTTGTTCAAATGAGAAAAGTTTACTGTGGGAATAAGCTAGATAAACACAGTGATTCTTAGTATAATTGAGTGTTGATGCCTAGTTTACAGTGCGTCAATTACTTACGAGGTGTTTTTCTACTAACGGCGAAATTATATGAAAACTTTTTTTCTCCACGTGGTAGACATTCGGGAAAATCCCATCTGGCTCTATTATTTCCGCTAAAATAAACAGTGCCTGAAAACACACATTCCTGGACCAATATAAAGTTTTCGAATGAATCAATTCAGTGTCGGGGCTTATTTGTGAAGGCATTCAACCCCGTGCGCTTTTTCTCTAATCCCGAGAAACCCAGCCATTTCTCATCCCTTAAGTTGCAAAGAAAACATTTCATCAATTCGTCGGGCGGGTGAAAGGCAAAGGTGAAACCTACCAAAACACCGTAGTTTCATTTACCCGCTGCTCCCAGTTCCACATTCTACAGTCCACAGTCCACAGTCCACAGTCCACAGTCCACAGTCCACAGTCTGCAGCCTGCAGGCCAAAAGAAACACAGGGGTGTTTTTAATCGAATATCAAAAGCAATTTAACTTTTCTTAAAAGGTCTGTGGAGAAATGGTAATTCGGCGGAGTTCGAAGAGATGCAGGTGTTTAAGTTCTAAGGATTTTGGATTAGAAAATAAAACCGTTACATTAAAGTGCTTGAAAGTAGAAACACCTAGAGAGAAAGTGAAGTCATTTATCTATTTCAATTAATTGAATGAGTTCCTATGGGTTTAATAAGAATTTGCGAGGGTTGGTCTCTCGACAGGAGCCCCAGAGCTCGTAATCTGACGTTATAAATTACTTGCGAAATATCAGCGACACTATAACTAACCATCACGCCGTTTCTCCACAGGGGTATGAAGAGAGGACGGACTGCCAAACAACTCAATCTTGGCATGCACTTGCAATTTGGAACGAATAATGATAGAATTTCGCACTATTAACTACAATATCTGTCAGTCAGACGTAAACTTTCTGATTCATTCCTTTTGATTGATACACATTAGATCAAAACAGTGTACCACAGCACAGGTGACAATAAGGAGTTAGTTTATACACCTACTTCATAATATGTTTTCGACCTTTCACATCTTTTTCATTCTTATTATCATTTTTGCGAGATAATGTTTGTTGTTGTTTATTGTACCTATTGATTATTTTTGCTATGTATACATTCATATATGTAAGTTTTGGGCATATTGCCTATTTTGTGTACTAAAATAAAATAAAATAAAACATTCACTGCTTGCTTCATTCCCATTCCTAGATCGTCTCATACATTCTCTTCTGTTATTCCGACTTCTGACATAGCCCGACTCAAGTAATTGATTCACCTTGTCGTGCCATGTCTTCCTAGGGCGTCCCCGACTTCTTATATTCTCATTACATTCTTTTCTTCGTTAATTAGCTCTAGATGCCATAACCATCTAAGTGTCCCGTTCCTAATTTTACTAATTACGCTTACATCAGCATTACATTATTTGCGAATCTCAGCATTTTTCACAAGATCATACATAGTTTTACCACATAAGTGACAGTAAATTAAGTAATATTATCTTAAGAGCTTGCTCTAAAAATTAGATCATCAGTTTTTCATAATGTACGGTGTAAGAAACTTAATAAAACATTATATACTCGTATGTCGGAACCGAACGCCAAGACTAGCAATTTTAAAGGAACAAATTAAATCACATTCTGATCCATTTTATGCCGAATTAATTAGCTATGCAAATCCTATATTTAAATATAAAAGACCAACAACGGTCCTCCGAACGGAGTAACTCCTGCAGCATCTCTGCACTTCGTTTTTTAAAAAAATTTTCCCATCCCATAATTTTAATAAAACATCCAAAACGTCAAAATTAAAAAAAACCTTTTAATTACATTAGAACAAGATTATTTTTATAATAGTGGGTATTCTGAATTTAAAATAGACCAAGGACCAAAAACTAGCAATTTAATTTTAATTGTGTTTACGTATTAGATAGCTGTTGACATTATCACGAATCTGGTACAACTCAAATAAAATGTGTTTGTACAAGTATAGTCTACCAGAAAACAACAATGGTGATTAAAAATTCCACAAAGCAGGTCCGCAACATTTAACGTTGGAAATGTCCCCCAAAAAGGCGGCGTTTGGGCGGGACTGCGGCAAACAGGCCGGACGCATTTTATAAAGTATAATGATGGCATTCCTGGAAGTAAACTCTCAGTTGCAGGAAGGTGAAAAACACCGCTACTCAAATAATAATAAACCCCATAACGCACAATTCTTCGTGCCACCCTCAATGAGGAGTCGTGGAAAGCATAAAAAAAGGCGACAGATTTAGATTAAAAAAGGGGAAAAATAATTTTGTTATAAAAAGCTGAAGAGTTTTGAAAACTCCTATAAATAAGACGAAAAACTAAAAATAAAAAAAATCGGGAGATTTCACATTATTTTGCATGTTATTGTACGTACAATTAAGAAATTTCGTCAGTGGAAAGTTTTAGAGAATACTGAAACTCAAAATATACCTTTTGGAGTTTATAATCCATGAATATTTTATCAAGTATTTGCATTTGGTATAATCACGTACCATAGAATAGATAATACGCCCAGCTTCTGACATTAGAATAATAATAATAATGCTTTATTATCTTCTTTTTTTCATAACAGAATAACAAATAATGAGACCCTCACTGGGATTGCTCGTGCTGAGGATTTCATTTACAAAATATTAAATTATATTATATTAAATTGATGTGATTGATGAAAAAAACACAACAATTGTATGTGCAGTTGAGTGGTTTCGGTGTTAGTCTGTATTTGATGTTAATATATTTTCTATTTCAGATATCCATAAGTAACGTACCCAGTGTTTTATTTGATTTTTAAATTTATTATGGTTGTTGTGATTTTTAAAGGAGGGTGGGATTTTGTTGTAGAGTTTAGCACCATAGTATAAGAAGTTTTTTGTCCAAATGTTGTTTGTGGTTATAAGATGAATTGTTTGTTATTTAATGTTATCAGATGGCATCATTCCACACTAGCGCCTAAAAAGAGCGTATCAGGTTTGTAGTAACAATTATAAAAGTCGCTGCTCGCGCTATATGTAGTAAATAAGTTGAATTAATATTTTTTTCTTAAATTCCTATTATTATTTTCTTTTAATTCGCATACGCTTTAAATAGATATAAATACTTAAATGTCCTCACACTGCAATACTAATAGCGTCTTTAATATATTTTCATGTATGAACTAAATAAACAGTAAATTAATAATGAGGTTACCTAGCATTTATTTTATAAATATTCGATTTCTAAAACCTGTGAAAAAGAACACAATTTATACATCCCGGGTCACTAAATGCACTAGTGTTGCAGGTTGCCTCTCTATCTGTGAAAAAGGTCAGAAGCTAGGCGTACTATATATTTTTATTATTCTTTTCTTTTAGGTAATCAAATTTAATAATGTTATTATTAATTTCTCCAATGTTTTTTATTATTGTCCAGTTTCGGCGTTCAAAGCCTTTTTAAAACTGATTTGAACCCCAAAATTAACAATATTAAAAAAAAACTTGCAGAACTTAATAATAACATTATTAAAATTAATTTGTTTTAATTATTTTTTTATTAAATGGATTTCTACGAATTAAACACAAAAACGATTAATATATTTTAAATATTTGGTCATAAATACAAGTAATTCCTGCCCGGCTTCGCTTGAGCTTTGAAACTCTTTTGAGTAATTTTCAAGATATCAACATTTAATCCGAGCCTCTTCAAAGTCCGCATTAACAAATCCCTTCCTACAGCCTTATCCTTAATCCGCCTCACAACGTTTCCCAACCGGGTAGCGATCTAGTTATCTTGTACGTGCTCTGTACATGCAGGTGTGCTTTTGGGAAGTTTAAGAAAAAAAAATGAATAAAAAAAACCATATGGTTTCTTGTCTATTTTTTGACAGTTTTAGTGTATATAATATAACAAAGTTGATGGTGGAACTAACGTTGCGAGTTGACTTGACATTGACTTGAGTTTCCGAGTTTTTAGTTTCACGCACAAACAATTCATGCTTTAAAAATAAGATATTATACTAACGAAAATAAGGTAAGTCATGTAGAAGATTTTCTTCAGCCTTAACATGTTGGAATGTGTTCCAGTTTTAAACTGTACTCAGCCAAATCACAGGCAGCTTTGACAAATGGATTACTGGAGGGTAAATAGTTTAGAGGGGACAATCGGTAACAGTGAGGCTGGATAGGGGTTGAAAGGAGATGGAGGTTAGAGCAATGTGTTGTGGGAACTATGTAATAAGTGTAATTTGAGGTTAAAAAACGGAGAGATCTGATATTAAATCGAATAGCTTCAGAGGATTGATTTTCTATTTCATGTTTCAGACATAGAGTTGTTTTACGCTGGTCAGAAATACAAACATTATTACTGGTATATTCAACGAATTTTAAGTCTTAGATTTAAATATAATATACAAAAAAAATTATTCATGCAAATCCATAAAGATAACCTAAAATTAGAGTCATTGACCACCAGGCCGAGAACCAAAGGACAAATAGTAATTCCTAAACTTAATACAACAACAGTTCAACACCATTGCACATATTCAGCCATAAAATATTTTAAAGAACTTCGCAAAGAAATACAAGCTGAAAAAAAAATTGAGAACAAAACTTAAATACATTTTACAAGAAACTAATTTTAGGTGTATATTATAAGTTCACTTGGAAAAATGTATATATGGTTATATACATACATTATGTATGTATATTTCATTTCTATAAATTTTCTTTTAATTGATTTTTTTTAAATTAGTGTTTAGACACCAGAATATCATGTTCATAATAATAATCGGACCATTTCTATGGCGCCGCTTTTGTGAGAAATCACCTCAGGGGCGCTGTACAAATA
Source organism: Halesus radiatus (assembly GCA_022606495.2). NCBI lineage: Eukaryota > Metazoa > Arthropoda > Insecta > Trichoptera > Limnephilidae > Halesus > Halesus radiatus. Next base: position 56,540 of record JAHDVE020001511.1, on the reverse strand, counting down.
TTAATTCCTATTCTTATATTACGTCTATTCTACGAATTTATTATTATTATTTATTTGTTTATTTTTTTACATTTATTTTCTCTTTTAGGACAGGCTATCATTACACATTATTTATAGACCATATAAAGGAGATGAAGTTAAATTATCAAAACTAAATTTAATGTTAAACTGAAGAAAAAAGCTAACTGTATTTATTCCTTACGATATATTGCAAGACGCTAATACAAATGATAGAGTGATTGTTTCCATTATATTCAAGAATGTATTTAAGCTAAGACAAAGAATTATTATCCATATTTTTTAGGATAAATAACACAGAATACTCTTAAAAGGGTGGAGCGGCGGGGGAGGATGGTGGCCGGTGGGATTGATCCATAGGGCCCTTAAAATCTTCTTTGTCTTGGTGACGCCCCTGGGCGGCGTGACGGGACGGTTGGTGTTGGTCTGCACGTATGCCATGCGCTTGTCAGCCGGCTTCAGGATCCGGAAGGAGCACTTCAGCGTGTCGTCCACTGACATCATTGCTCCTGCATTATCGAATTCCCCGCCGTAACAGTTGCTTCTTGGCAAAGAACTCATACCCGTCCTCTACCACCTGATGCACCCGGCAGATCAGGTCAAAGTCATGCTTGTTGAGGAACTTAGCCACTATCTCAATGACGAAGGTAAAGGCTCGTTCTCGCCCCAGCTGGCGGTGTCCTTGTTGGGGTCCCAGCAGCCCACTTCCCGGTTGTATACAATATTTTTTACAACCACCGTAGCCCGAATAGCTCGAATCGCCGTTTCTATTAACTGTTGGCACTTCACTAGTACATGTGGTGACGACCGACCGCCAGATGTGACCGATGCCGATGCGTTAATTCGGAAGAACGAAGCAGATTTCAACTCAAAATATTTGAAATATTTGGGTTTTTGTTATAAACTTGATTTAAGCTCGAAACGACAGCACTAAAATTATGTATTTTTTATAAATGTAAGCTAAAAAATATTGCAGTTATTTTATGCTATTTTTACACCGGGAAAATTAATAACTTCCAAATATTTCCAGGATAAATCAGGAGCGACTATAAAACGCAGCCGGCAGTCACGGGGGCGCCTAGACTATTAGTAGTATTCTTGAAATTAATTATATGTATAACAAACCATAATAGTACTCCCTCTCTAAACATGAGAATTTCCCTATTAGGGAGGAATTAATAACTAAAAGGATTATATAAATAAATAAATAAACATTTTTAGTACTCGCACACCTACTATTATTACGATGTAAACAATTCTGTTAATTATATACAATAAATATATTTTTTTTAAATGTAGTAATGCTACTGGTAAAAAGATATGGCGTTATAACCCGATCTCGCCCGAGAATCGGATTGAGAAATATGAAACAAACAATATTGCGTATTGTCTTATTTTTCGACAGTAAAAAGGAACATCCAAAGCTCCATAGCTAATGATGATGAAATCGCTGACTGAAAGAACTGTGCAAATTTCATGACACAAAAACTTAAGATTTCTGATTTATGCTTAATATACCTACATCATTGCACACTCCATTTACAATTCTGCAACGAGAATATCTTCAAGACCTAGGTTAAATCCTCCCTTTACTTAAAAAGACCCCCCACACAGCATTCCCTAAGATTAAATGGTTACACTCCCGTTAAAATAAAATAAAATAAGAATAAAATAAAAAAGTTATTTCTAAAATTAATATTTGTGTTTAATGTGAAGAAGACTTAGAAAAGCTACAGCAAGCCTAGATTTATTATTTGAATCAAAAGAATCGTATGCCACATCGTATAACAGCAAAAATCTCATATCTGCAATCCCGACAGCGGCAATGTTCGGTATTGTGGTACACTACCCGCACTACCCCCAGCAGCCGCATCTTGTGAATATTTAATTCCCAATTCACTTTCTGGTGAACCGCAGAGTTCGCGCCTGCGAGACCGGGCGGGCCGCGAAGCCGGGAAGCCGGGGGAAATCCGAACCAACAGATATACGGGAAAGGAAAGCAGGTAGACACCGGCGCTACCTACATCTGCTATTTCATCCTCTGTGATTAGTGGCGGGGACATTCGGGGTTTTATTTTCCTCAAGGCCTATATCATCTTTGGGGTTGCTTTGCGGAGGGTCTTTTAGAAGATAGGAAGGAGTGAACCTGGGTCTTGAAGATACCCATGTTGTAGGAGGGAGGAAACGCAGAGGCCGGCAGATCCATTCCACAGCCGAGCTATTGAACACGAGAACGAGTCGTAAAAGCGACCCGTTCTCATGTGACAAATGTTAACCGTGTACAAATGTTGGAAAAGCGTTTGTCATGTTTCCCGACTGTGCACCGGTGCCGACGGGTTCAACGACGCTAGTTCCTTAGAGCATCGTCCATTAAAATATCAGTAGAACAAGGACAGCATTCCCACCTGACGTCTGTGCTCCAAAGATTGCAATCTGTTTGTTAAGATAGGCGAATCTATCAAACGGACGCCCGTTTCTACAAAGAGTCAAAGAGTCCCGACTAAAGGTGGCTGCCAAATTCTACAGTGGGGCGCACTTGCACAGGGTCAGCAGTTGTGTACTATTAAAGTATCTGCGGGCTCTGTACAGTACGCCCACCTTCTGAGCGTGTATAGTGTATACACTTGCCCTGACGATGGAACAGCTGTTCCGAAACCGGTAGGTGTGTAAAATAAATGTGGTTAAAACAAAGTTTGAGCATTTCATTTGATTATAATGGAGAACCACAAAGTGATAGCTTCATACAATAGTAAAAAATGTATAATTCAGTTTAAAATTAAGTTATGTATGAAACAGGCAGCGCAGCCTTTCCTCCTAAGACGAAAAATATAACATATTTTCATATATCGATGGCTTAGAGTTAAAATGTTGTAACTACAAAATGGCAATTGTTAGAAAATAATATCATATCGCTGTCTAACAAGACACTACTTATTTTTTTATAATAAGTATAAATATTGTGATTTAGTTACAACATTCATTTGAACTGTAATCCATCGAATGTAAGTAATAACAGATTAGCACCTGTTGAAAACACAAATTAATTGGCTTAGCAGGACTTAATTTAGATTTTATAAACAAAAATAAATAAAACTAATGCAAAGATACATTTTACACGATAACGTATTCGTACATCATTAAAACTATAAAACCAAAGTAAGGTAAACAGACCATTAGCAATGAGCGAGTTTATCCGTTCAGAGGCCCATTCACAAGCGCAGTTATCACAATGCAATATTCGCCATTCCGCTTTTGTATTGAATGTGATGATAGGGTTGTTCATGGCGGGAGGCACAACCCAAGTAACTACGTACGTACTTAACTCGTACATAAATACAAAAGGATGACATTCATCATTCCACTGTGCTAAAACGTGGTATATAGCCAAACAAACCTTCTTCTTTTGAATATGTAATCTGTGGCTAACCAGAGTGGAATATATCTAAGCTAACCTCAATACAACATGGCGGGTTTAATGTATACTATACAAATTTTAAAACGTTATAGGAACAGTTTTCCATGCTGGATTTCATTCAAACTACTCTCTAAACCTTCCCGGCACTAATAAGAACAAATTGATCTATTTTCGATAAAAATCGAGGACAGACAGACAAACATTAATTTTATATATATGAACACACGCAACTCATAGAAATCAATCAATCATTAATTGACAAATACGCAAATCCTTAAATTAATCATTAAATTCTTAACTACAAACAAAAAATAAAACCTCATTATTAAAATTTTATTTTTATGTGAAGTCTTACAGTAGCTTCCCTGTCTATACTGCGTGCGTCAGGGACAGCTATATCGCCACCCTGTCGGCTAACATTGTGATGCGGGATAACGTACGGGTTGAAGGAAAAGACTGGTTAACGCGATTCCTGAAGAAGTCCGGAACAAATGAGGAAGGAAAGACATATGAATTAAAATGCACTTGAAAATAGAAAACAAATAAAATAATTCTTAAGACTGTCCCATAAAAAAATAATATATATGTCTACACAAAAAGGTGCCTCAACCAATATCATAAATTAAACCGAAATCTTCGTTACCTAAGAAAAATCGGTTTCCACTATTACAGCTGCACTTCAGATGAACAAACAGTGAATTCTTTTACCAATTCAAACCACGCGGTAAAGAGTAAAAAAAATCCATTATATGATTGCTCTTGGATCTATCCCCCATGTATGCTAACTCTCTCCAATATATCGGGATTGTGGGGGGCGTGTAGTATTTGGGGGGAGGAGATGTAAAGGGACAGGGCTGCAAAAACGCGGCGCGCTTCACAAATTATACGTCAACAATCTTCTTCTTGAGGATCTTGAAGTTATTCAGCCCCGTCGACGGCATCGGCTAACAACAGAATATATATCGTATTACAAAATTTTTATTTACAGTGCCAGGGAACATTTCTCCCTCTTCCTGTGTGAACTGTGGTCAGAGGTGTATAAATGTGGACATAATCTTCTCTGCCCAGTGAGCGGGCTGCCTATCGCTACTGTAAGGCTTTTATTTAATTTATTTCAAAGAATTGTAAACTGTGTTTTATGTGCTAGCGAAACTTGGTAATAGAATAGTGGAACGTAAATACAAATATTTCAATGAAAATCTGATGCCGATAGAACATTCATTTTCTCCCTTCAACCATTTATCCAAATGGAAATATATATTAACAGTCAGCAGACAAAAATACATATTTTGCAGGTTGCTAACTCAAGAAATACCATGAATGATTTATCTATAAATTCTATACTGCTAATTCGGAAAATGCATAAGGTTTAAAACGACTTTTTTTTTAATACATAAAAGACACAATACGCCCAAAACGTATATACATGAATGTTTGCATAGCAATAATAATTAATAAGTACAATAAACAACAACAAACATTATCTCGCAAAAATGATAATAAGAATGACAAAGAAGCGGAAGGCCGAAACCAAATTATAAAGTAGGTGTATAAACTAACTCCTTATTGTCACCTGTGCTGATGGTACTCTGTTTTATACTTAATAAAGGGCATCATCACATTATCAGTTTGATATTAATGGTGAAACTATTTTTTAAATTGATTAATTGTGTCATTAAAAATGTCTATTTCATTATTAGAGAGCGGTGTATAGTGCATTCGTGCGATAGGATTTAAGATTTTTTTAAATGTATATTATCCTCCTTGTTGATTTTCTTGTTGGTGTATTAATGTTGATTTGTAATAAAATGTTTGGTGTATCAATGTATAATTTTGTACAAAAGGAATACATCAGAAAGTTTACGTCTGACTAACAGAGATTGTAGTTTATAGTGCGATATTCGATCATTATACGTTACAAATTAGGTGCCTAGTGAAGAACTTTTTTTATTTAAATAAATTTATCAAATTAATGTTTTTTTTTGTTTCTTTGTTTAGAGATAGCAGATCGCTGTCAAAACAATTGTGGTACCTAAACGACAAGCAATAATTCACAACTTCATAACTTTATTTTTAAAAAAATCTGTAAGGACTATGTATTTTTTCAGAGATTTCGAAAAAATGTATCGCGCCCCTGCCGCGGACTGTAGATAACACGAGAATGTAGGTTGGCTGGCAGTAGATAGCAGGGGTGGGTAGCAAAGCAGGGATCCTACAACCTCCCTAACTCCGGGCGAAGTGGCCAAGTCAGGCGGCCTGCAATTGATTTACGCTAATAGTTCTTCTCTCGTTATTCGCGCGTTCCGCCGTACCGCCGCCGTACCGCCGCCGTACCGCCGCCGTACCGCCACCGTACGGCCGTACCACCTTACCACCATACTCCCGAACTACCGGAACTTACTACTACTGGCTGCGCGGTATATTTTGGGAATGGGAAATTAGAAATTTCGGAAGGACGAAGTGCGTATCTGTTCGAGATTAAATCTATTTTCCTAAAACCAATTTCTTGGCTCTTCGGCTGCGAAATCTGGCGATGTCGACATTTCGATAATCTCTAGCTAATTTTAATACCTCTATTTTTATGAGATGTTAGTAGCTCGGCTGTGTTATTTTTATAGAGCTTTTAATACATTTTTGAACAAATAATTCAAATAATTTGTTCAAAATATTGGTATTCACTTTGTAGCGTCATTATTAATAATTTTTGTTTATTGTTTTAATTCATTTATTCTTACATTATTATATGTTTATCATTTGTCTTTACCTAATATTATTATTTATTAGCATTCTGTATATTCCTGATGAGGAAAGCTTCGCTTTCGAAACATATTGATAAGTTAATCATTGAAGAAGATAATATTAACACATCCCAAATGAACCACGAAACCGAAAAAACAACAGAAATTAAAAAGATTTCAGTCGCATCTGGGACTCGAACCCAGGACCTCTACCTATCCGGGGTAACCGCTTAACCAACTTAGCTAATGAGACCAGTTCAATTTACGCCATTTACACCGATATCATACTTCATGTTCAAGATTTGTTAATATTATCCTTCCTTTTTTATAAATCCCATGTTATTGGCTGCTATCCTTATGATGATTGCAAAGTTTCGTCCAGAACTCAATTGTAATCTGCATAGAGTCTCGGATATACCTACCCGATTTTTATTTATATGAGACATCTATTGACTTATTTTACAAGTCTGGAAAGAAATATTCAATTTATTTTTTATAACTTATTGAAGTTTGTAAACCTCATTGTAATATTTAATAATTGAAGAAGATAATATTAACACATCCCAAATGAACCACGAAACCGAAAAAACAACAGAAATTGCGATTGAAATCTTTTTAATTTCTGTTGTTTTTTCGGTTTCGTGGTTCATTTGGGATGTGTTAATATTATCTTCTTCAATTATTAAATATTACAATGAGGTTTACAAACTTCAATAAGTTATAAAAAATAAATTGAATATTGATAAGTATATATTAATAAAGTGGTGATTACAAAGTAATTTTTAATTCATTTATAAATATTTCAAAAATACGAAGTAATGCGTACGATCACAAATTGATGCACGAGTATAAAATGTATCGAGAGCATCTCCTGTCCCGATCCTACCTTCCTTTTCCTCTCCGTCCTTCCCGCTTATTTGTTTTTTTTTTCTTTCTATTATTAATTCCATAAATAAAACACCTGTATATAAATAATGCTAACACAAGAAACTTTGTTGGCTTACCTTTTGTCAAATTTCCTTTATACATATACTTGTATGTATTAAAAGCTGTTTGTTTCTTACAAATAAATAAATTAAAAGTTCCTTATCTCATGGTCGAAATGTCTTTTTTATACATCAACTCCACATAGGAAGTCCTTAGGAAAATAATTTCCCTCGGACCTATATCATCTTTGCGGATACTGTGTGGGGGGTTTTTTTAAGAAAATACGAAGAGGAAGTTCTGGGAAGGAAAGGTATATGTCGATGGTAAGGAACCTGGAAGTCAGTGTATCCAGAAGTAAGGGACGTATGAATCCATCCCTCCCACTACAGGCGATGTATCGAGAGAGTCCGGCTGGAGAGGTCAAAGGTCACTATAATTTTATTTAATACTACAAGAATACCCAAAATATATTCAGCTTGTCTACTATTATTCACTTCTACCCATCTTGATTTTTATAAGCAAAGAGGATATATCAAAGCTCCATAGCATGGATTTAAATTACTTTGTGACCTGAAAAGTATTTCGTTAATCTAGAAATATGGTAAAATAGTTAAAATTTCATGACGCCAGAACTCACTCAAAACATTTAAATAAATATTCAACACTGGTAGAAAATAAATAAAAATTCGACTATCCCAACTGCGTCAGTCAAAAGGAGATTTAAAAAATAAAATCTTTGGAAAATGTATAAATAATAATTCGTAGTTACATTCAAACCATTCAAGGAAGCTTTAAGTGTTCCGTGAGTGCTTTTACGTCTTTAATACAAAACGATTAGCATTCCGTTTAAATCCCTTTACACCCAGCGGAATAATTCTTCGTAATGGTATTTACAGTGGCGTACCGATGGGAGCGGCCTCGGCGCACCTACGTCACGGGACGCGCCACTGGAATAGTCTAGAGGAGAAAAGAACAGTGCACTGCAAAGTATGCAGTATGCCACTGTACGTCATTGTACATAGGTTGCAGTTCGCATAATATATTACTGCAGAACGCAGACAAAAAAAGCCATTTCACAGTACGAACCCTCCTTAGGAAATCAAGCAACTACTGCGGTACATTTTTAAAGCAGGGAGCGGGCAATAGCAAGTTGGAGATTTATAATCCGAATGTAAACTTTAGTAGATAGTGTCAACTGTAATATTATACTAAATAGACAAAACCATTTAAAATATACATGTATAAATTAATCTTAACGGTCAGACCACAAAAATTCACACTTGTTGATGCGGTCTGCTAACGCCAGAAATATAATTAAGATAACAAACACTGTTTTAAATATGATTCACTTCCATACTCACACAAATATTTTTGTATTCGTATGTAAGTTTTGGGCATATTGCATGTTTACGTACTAAAATATATAATAATAAATATAAAACTTAACTATATTCACGAAGTTCACCAACATAATACACGAGAACACCACAAACTACACATATCAAAAATACACTAAACAAAATACGGACTGAAATAATTAGAATACATTCCTTAAACCAGCTATAACAAGTTGCCTGAGAAATTGAGACATGTGTGCGTTCCGGACAAATCTCGAAATGGTGTTCTGAGAACTTATTTTTTAAAATGCTATTTGGGAAACCATTATTCATAGATACCAACTCTGTTCTGATAGCCGTCCTTAACCTTCGCAGTTATCTGACGTAGGTATATTTCTCTCTGGTAAAATATTGTGATATATTTCTATTGTTTCGAGTCTGTGCATTTATTTATGTTATTTTCCTAGGGCCGTCTGTTTCAAAACCGTGAGCTAAATTTAAATTTTAACTGTCAGTTAAAGTAACTCGCGTGTCAAATAGGACAACGCGCTGTTTCAAGTATGCATTTGCTAAAGTAATAGTTATTCGTGTGGCCAGTCGAGAAAGCAGAATATTCCTCCAAATTGTGTGAAAAAAGACGAAGGATCATTTTTGGAGCGGCCACACCGACGGTTAAACTTCCATATCTGGTAAGATAGAAATAACAACTGTCAAAATATGCGGCGGGTTTTAGTTTGCGTCGTACTGGTATCTAAAAAATATTCCTACATGGCTGAATGAATATATCAATGGTACTGACAGCTTTGTTCTTACAAAAATATTCGTGTGAACATATTTTTGTAGGAATACAAAAATATGTTCACACAAAATTTCAAATAAATGACTACCCATTATATACGGTATTACAGGGAAAAATATAATTAGCCTTTCAGTAACTGTAATATCATATTGAATTTGTGGCATTGCAAATTTCGAGATCTTTCGACCTACGATATCGCGTCAAAAATTCAGAATCGTCCCAAATAAGCAAATGTATTATTATCTTGAATAGTTTTTGGGATATTATCCCGTGTTGCGCTTTCTCCTCCTGTAGACAAAAAAATACTTTTGGCCGTGAAAACCTGAAAACATATATAATATATTATTATATGTGGTCGAAATGGATGAGGAATTCGTTGTCACTATCATCATCTTCTATAATATTATTCATGAAATAAATCGTAAGAAACATTGAAGCGAGCAATTTCGTCAATAGAACTGTCAAAATGGCCGAGTAACTATCGGTTTAGTAAGTGCTAAAGTTAGAAGTGACGTAAAACAGGCAGTTAAATTGATTGAAAAACGTATTTTGGTGAAATTTAACTTTAGCACGCCGTTTAACTCTTACATTTACTATAGCATGCGTTGAAACAGACGGCCCCTATTGTTCATATATATATATATATATACATATTTTATGTTTTCATTCAAATATTTTCCTTGTAAACTCTGTTAAACTTAATAGTATGTAGCAAAATTTAAAACTCGTGGGAATTTATTTTTATTTATTTATTTGAAACGCAGATTATTTAACAATAAAATGTAAGAAAGGTTTGACTGACTGAATGTAGAATTGCTTATAACTTTTCAATTAATGGAACGTTGTTGGTTTATCTCATGATCATTTAACAATGTAATTAACATATTTTATGATTGTTTGTTTCCCGAATATAATAAAAAAATTATACATATATGTTATGGTTGAGATTTTAACGGGTGTAAGATGTAGAACAATTTTCTCGGTTTACCCGCGTAATGTAGATCTTAGAAGGACTTTTTAACTCCTAACGTTTCGGACAAATCACACTGTCCATCTTCAGAGGCCTTATGTCTTGAGTTATGTTTTGAACTGATCGCTTGCGCGTGTCCGTTCAATCCAAAAATCAAAACCTAAGTGATTGCAAATCAAATACAAATAGTATCGCCTCATCACCTAATAGTAAGTTCGGTGATCGTGCTTTCGGAGTATCGGGACCTAAAGCATTATTAAGAATTATCAAAGACTCGAAAGAATTCAGAACTAAACTTAAAACTCATCTTTTCAGACAATCATATCCATAAATGGAAGAAATGCACACGTAAATTGCTTAGCTAGGCTAGCCTAAAGTGCTTACCTAAACTCACTTATAGAATAAGAAAAAAAATTCACCCACCGGTGCGCAAATGCGTCCACAGCCCGCAACATTGTAAATAACTAAATGTGTTAAAAAAAAGGCAAATATCCATTAAAACTTCTTAAGCTTTTTAAGGTCATTTTATAAATATTCTCCAATCCTAAAAATTACAAATGTACCAAATAAATACCAACTTCCATTGTGTCACCAATCTTATAATAAATGTAACATCAATAGAAAAGGAGGATAAAATAGCAACTGTAAAAATCATATCATTTCTAAACTTAAAATTTTTAATAAACCTGTGTTCATCTGAAGCGACCTACCAGGTAAGCATGTTTTCTGTGTCTGTTTGTACATAAGTGGATAAAGAATAGGAAGTAATATTTGTACAGCTTCCTTGAGGTGATTCTTCACAAAAACGGCGCAATTATTACTATTATTGTCACTTCAGTGCTTTCACATAAACGACGGCATCCAAATTAGTCGATTATTTTGATTCATACACAATACGTCTGTCAGACATTTGATTGCTTGGAACGGCACTTTAAAACCTTCCGAAGTTTTAATAATGTGGATTGTCAAAACATTTTAAAACAGAGAAATTTCATCTGTTTGAAGCGGCATCACTTTAGAAACCCGAGAGATGCGCAAGTAGCAAGTAGAAATGTTTCTGCCCATCGTTTACCAGGCCCATATTACTATGCAGATATCGTAGGCTAGTACTGGCAGGGTGGGCCGGGAGACGGTTGACAGAAGTTATATATTTTACTGAATTTCACATAGCGTGAGCGCTCTCCTTGCATCTCCCTCCTGAATGACCAGAATGATCATAAAATGCAGCATGCACTTCGGCCATTGCCAACTCGCCACTTGATCGTTCAATCATTCTTACTTTATTTGGGAAATTTGCAACGTAAATAAGAAGCTTGTTATAAATTGCAGAAGTTACCGAATAAATAAACAAAACACCAATTCGCAAATTCAGAATCTGACAAATGAATGTTTATCTATCTGTCATCGATTTTATAGAAAATTACTCCACCGGTCTCGATGAAAATGGCACAGTGTGTTCTTATTAGTGCCGGGAAGGTTTAGAGAATAGTTCGAATGAAATCCAATATGTAAAACTGTTGCTATAACGTTTTAAAATTAGTATGAAAAACATTGAACCCGCCATGTTGTATTGAGGTTAGCCCATAGATATACACTCCGGTTAGCCACAGATTACATATTCAAAAAATGAAGGTTTTTTTGGGTAGAATATTTTCAAAATGGAATACACAAGTACGTACCTACCTAACTTTATTGAATGAATTAAAATTTTCAAATGAATGTTCTTTGTTTAGAGATCGTAATAGTCATTACAAGACATTACTTTCGCTGTCAAATCAATTAAGGCACCCAAACGACAAGCAAGAATTTACAACTGAATAACTTTATTTCAAAAAAATAAAATAATCCCGAGTTAGGCCGGGTACACATCAGCTAGCACGAAATAAAACAATAAATTTGTTTAAAACCACGTAATTTATTTTGGTTTTTACGATCAACCGGTTTCGCTCAGCCTAAGTTTCATCACGATACAAAATTAAACTGAAGAAAATATACATAGTGTGTGCTTATGTATACATACAGAGGGAGACAAAATATAAAAATACAATAAAAGAACAGTGAGATAGCAATAGATTACATTTACATTAGATAAGATTTCTTACTCTGGTTAAGCGAAACCGGTTGGTCGTAATTTTTTTAATAAATTCCGTGGTTTTAAAGTTATTGTTTTATTCCTTTTGATATGTCAAACCACAAAGTGATTGCTTTTTACTAATATAATCTTTAACGTTTGTGTTGATTATGAATCACAACAATTGCTTTTTCCGCACACTCATTTAATTTACCTACTATATGTCTAATAAGTTTGCTTTTATAAATAATTTTCATATAAAATGAAATGACCCCACTGAAAGACAAGTCTGGTTTCTCACAAATTCTGGAAACTTCTGGTCCTCCATCAATAGGATAAGGTGCTTCCACAGCCGTTATGCCCACGCGTGATACATAGGTGGGTGGTCCTCATACAGATTTCAACTGTAAATACCTTACAGAATAGAGAAATTTAATTATCACAATTATTTCCGAGTAAATCGGTGTTTACCAAAAGTATTAGTAAAAAATAATAATAATAATATTATTTATTTGAAACACACATTATGTAACAATAAAATGTAAAAAGCTTTGACTGCCCAACTAGGAACGAATCCCGTTTTAGGACAGTCAAATTGACAAGTTTAGTTCATATTAAGTACCAATATACAAAAAAATAGAAGGGAAAAAAGCTAGTATTGACATAGTATGGTAATATAATATATCTAGTAAAAACTATAATAATTAAGTATAAAGAGATGTGAAGAATAGTATATAAAAAACAATTTTGTATACCGGATAATTTGAGTATAGTAAAACAATTAATATAGAATAATAGTTAAGTTCAAAGAGGTAAGAAAAAAAAGTATAGAGTAATCATTTACGTATTCCAGATAATTTGAGTATAGTATAATAGTTAAGTACTTTGAAGAGATGAGAAAAACAAATATTACAGAATAAACAATTATGCCTATTTGTTTGATAGACATGGTTGGTGCTATGAGGAAAAAAACGTTTAAAATTGAGTTCTAAGAAAAGGTAATAGCAAACACCGTAAATTATTTTTAGGTGGGGGTAAATAAAACCATATAAGTAAGTCGTCAATTAACCAGCCTTTCTCCAACGGTCGTTATTACATAGCGCCATTTAAAGCTCCCCTAAATGTCAGGTTAATGTCACACTTTTGTTGGGCCGGCGACCGTTTACACAAAACCACTGCATTTCGTAAAATCATTTGCGAGGGACTAAGCATTTAATACACAGACGACGATTGTTGACATTTGTTGCATGAAAAGGAATTGTTCCCCAAATACATTGTGCTGGGTGGTGTTATTATATTGCTTCAATACGCAGTGGCGTAATGATAAAAAACAGCAAGACCATCAATATTTTACTCCACTGGGTTAACCCATTCTTAACATTTCGTCGTAATGAGTAATGAATAGAGACCTGAAAAATTGGCGTTTTTTTTTAAGAAATGCGCGTTATTTTTGGAAAATTACGCGTTATTTTATCAGGAAAAACGGTGGTATTTTGCAATAAAGGTGGTATTTTACAGCAAAAGTGGTACATACTTTTTTTTTGTTTTCATATTCATATATTTTTTTTAATATCTTTTTTTCGAGAAAAGAATAACGGTACGCATCGTCTTCGTCGTGAAGTTGGCTGCGTTCCATTTCATGGTAATTCAAGCTTGTCAAAAGCATGGACAAAGACATTTTTAGAACGTACAATATTACTTTCTTATTTTATAATACCAGAATTTCACGTGAAAAATACAAAAATTTCCACCTGTTCACCCGAAAATTATTATTGCAAAGGCGACATTTTCAGTTGTCTAATAATGAGAACATTTTTAGACAACTGAAATATCTTTTCGAATATCCACATACGTAATATCAAAAAAAATCGACGAATATTTCCCATTTCCAGAATTATTCTCGAGTTCCACGGAATCACAAAATATAAAATCATTACAATAGACAAAAATAAAATCGCGTAAAAGGGGTTACGTTATACTCGTATGTTTACCCATGTCAAAGCTATTCTATAAAACTAGAGAATAACATAGAAATGCTACCCATCTCTGTAATTCCGTGGAAGGAAAACTTCGGGTTATTTTCATAATAATCTGTTGAATCGAAACATATCGACAAAATTCCAGAGGTAAAGTGTTTAATAGCAAATACCCTAGATTGACAACACGCGCCACATCTGACATTTGATGGCAACATGCCCTTTAGCGGCAACATGCCCTCTAGCGGCCCAGGTTGTACGGGTTGGTTTTTTTCATACATTTTAATAGATTTTCTGTAAAATATTTTATTAATAAATTATAGAAATTGAAAATTCATAAACAAAATATAAAATACCCGAGATATGACTTTACTGCTTTTTGCTCAAAATATTAAAGAGGCTATTATTAGGTTTGTACTGGCAGTTATAAACCTCGCCGCTCGCACACGGTCTGGTGGTTTATGAAGGGAATAAAATACTCATTTAATATTTTTTAATGAATTTTCTTTGATTTCTTATTACTTCTTTTGGCTTAATATATCACAATTCTTATCGGAAATTTATTTATTTATATATGCTTTAATGTGGACGTTTAAATATTTATATATATTTAAAGCATATTGTAACGCCGATATACATGGCCAGCAATGGAATACAATTAGCAGCCTTAGATTAGAAGAAGAAGAAAGTTACCGGCCGAGAAGGCTTCCTTCGCTTGAGTGAGAAAATGAACCGGTGCCGAAAGGATCAATGACGCTAGTTCCTCAGAGCATCTTCCATTAAAATACCGGTAGAACAAGGACAGCATTCCCACCTGACGCCTGTGCTCAAAAGAGTGCAATCCGTTTGTTAAGATAGACGAATTTATCAAAGGGACAGTCCGATTCTGCACAGAGTCGAGGGTTTTTTTATTTTCGATTATTTTGAGGCTATATTCTATAATTTGATGAATTTTGAGAAGGATTAACGAATTGTTTCTGCCTAGTTTATAAATTAATGTTAACTACAACTTTTACATTATTTACTTATTAGTTATTAATGTTAATATTGACTTTGTGGATATTGTACTATTTTTTTACTGTGTACTTTCAGCTTTGGTGCAGTTTTTTTTAATTTTTCTTTTTTCAAGTGTAACTTAACTTTTGTCGTAGCTTTTCAAGTGTAACTTAACTTTTTTCAAGTGTAATATAACTTTTGTGCACGTTTTCTATTTTTTGGATTTAAAAATGGGCGTGTAAATAAAGAAAATAAAAAAATAAATTATTAAGAATATATTTCACTAAAGATGTACGAAAAAAACAATTCGTACAACCCGGGCGGGTAGATGGCGCTAGTATAAGCATGTTGCCATCTCATTGTATTGAAAATGTCAGAAGATGGGCGTATTGTATATATGTTTTTAAGGTATTGTTAATAGTAATACATGTAATGTGAAAGAGTTATGTGAGCACTAAACTTCAGGTCTGTACTTGTAGTGGTGCGAATGTAAATCCTACAGTAAAATGTGAGTCTCAAATCGTAAAGCCCGAAAAGGATTTCAAATGTATAATGCCGGAAGCAGTATTCCTTTCGGCCGGTTTTCTGACTGACAATCGTTTCTCGGGCGACAGCCATGTTCCATGATCCATGCTCCTGTGCCTTGTGCCCCGTGGGTTGTGTCTAATGCCTTGCGGATTGCCGTTGGTATGAATCTGCTTAGATCTTGAAACTTAAAAGAAAAAAGCATACCCAAAATGTCCACCAAATTAATCAAAGAATAAAAAGAGAAACTACTCTAATATATTTTAAAGGAGACAATTTGTACCTCAATACTAAAGGAAACTATTTATACGCCATACTCCAGACGCGTATAGCTTAGCAATAAAATGTAAACATTTAATAAAGTGGAACTACATATTTTCATTACAATGGCAATACCAAGCTGCTAATTATGTCTTTGAAATTTTGTTCCTCGCGTTTATTAAAGAAACAATGCAAAACACCATAATTCTTGTTTTATCGTTTTTTTATTAACATTTTTGATCTGTGAATTTAATTTTTTTATTTATTTATCTAACATCTACATGGTCATTTCGATGCATAGATTACAGAAACAAAAAATCGCCCTTTCCGCGTAATTGTCTTCCTTGCAAAGCGTTAAATAATTTTAAAAAGGTATAAACATAAAATTGTCTTAAAATGTGATGTAGAATCGTCTCCTTTCGGAAAGTACCTTTAATTTCTGGATACCATTTCTGGATCCAGAAAAGAATAATCTTCGTATGAGGCTGTTTGGTGTTATCATTTAAAATTAAATTTTAAAGTTAATACACCTTTAGACCACATAAATTACTCACCGTTATTAAGGTTTTTAAATATTCCAACTTTAGAAAAGAGACGGAAAATTAACGACATAACCCTATTATTAAAATTATTAAATTGTGAATTCGATTGCTCTGAATTCCTGCATTTAATAAACGAACTACAAGACAAACATTAACATTTTATATATGTGCTCGTATATCCCGTTCCAACTATAGTTTGCATTCCCCAATTCAATGCTTACACAGTATTGGTAACAAATACTTAAATTATATGTATCTATTTGGGAATAATCTAAACTTGGCAAATTTAAAAAAAAATATGAACGAATTATTTCTACCTAGTTTATAAATTATTGTTAACTACAACTTTTTACATTATTTACTTATTTGTTATCTATGTTAATATTGACTTTGTGGATGTTGTATTTTTTCTGTTACATTATATTCCTGTGTATTTTTAGCTTAGGTGCAGTATTTTTTTCTTTTTCTTATTTCAAGTGTAATTAACTTTTGTGAATGTTTTCTATTTTTTTTATGCGATTTAAAAATGATGAACTTGTATGTAAAAGCTTTTGGGCGTTTAAATAATAAAATATATAAAATTTAAAAAAAAACCGTTTTAAACGATCGCAGCGCCCTCATTTTTTGTCTACTATAAAATGTCAGACTGTACCTGTGTTCAACATCTCGGTTGTGAACGGGGCGCTTCTCCGATGCATTATTGTGGTCAAGAGCTCGGCTGTGTAAGATTTGTCGGCTTCTATGTTTTTACCTCTGACAACATGGGTCACTTGAGAGTGGATCGATTCAATTCAGGACCAAAAGCCAATAGGACCAGCTTCAAAACAGGCGGAAAAAATAAGAATTTATGAACGAACGAACTAATTATTTTTCAACCCATAGTTTTTTGTATCAAAAAAAAAACCATACTAGCGATGCCGAAGACTGCAAAGTGAAGTGTATCAGGGTATACTGTGAAGTTGGCCTTCTGTCAGGGATAAACTCCTTCCTAGTAGCAGCCTTTCCAGCAAGTTGAATAGGTAAAAGAAGACAACCTAGGTACTAGGGACCTAGGGGAATCTCAATTCCAAGGATCGTACTCTGAAAATGAATGCTTGTTATTTTAAGAAGTTGCCTGTTCGTAAATGCAATTTTCCCGGGGTTTCCGTAAGTACTCGCTAACTCATTGCCTCCTACACAGATGTTATTTTAAAACAGTCGTACAATACATTATAAATCAGAAAATTGCTTTAATTCTGGTGTATTACACACGTGGCTGGCTCTCTTTCATAAACAAAAATCGCAAAAAGCGCAATAAAGAACTCCAGCGAAAAATATAATGGCTTTAAAAATGCGTATTCATTTAGATCAGCAAACGCCGATTCTGGATATATATTTATTTTATTATATATAATTACACGTAGAATTAAAAGTGATTAAAAAATCATTTCATCGAAACACCTTGTTATGTTGATACCGTTGCATTCGAAAAATCTGACGTCATGTGCGCATTCTGTTTTTGGATTAGTATGGACATTTTTATTTTTCACTTTTGTTGTGTATTTTAAATTGTTTTTTTTTTTAGTTTTGGCGAAATTTAAACTTAATTTGGATGACTTTAAGCTCTATAATTGTTATTCAATATTTAAAAAAACTATTATTAGTGAAATAAATTAGAGTATTCACGAGCAACCCAATTATTAATAGGGATATTATGATAATATTAATGCTCAATACTATTATTATTATTTGAGTTAAAGTTTCTAAAAAGGCGCATAATTTTATTACTTATGTTTAATGGTGGTTTAGTATGAATATAATATAAAATTATGTACAGTAAAGCTCATCCTTGTTTTGGCATTTGACATTCTAACCTCAAATCGATCAAAACCGACCGGCCATAGATTTGGAGCGTTTTGGCGGGCTTTAATAAATTGAAACTTTGAAAATTATTTTAACTGCGTCAATTAGGTTTTGAAAAAAAAGAAATATACTGTATTTAAGTTTGAATGTCATTATTGATATTTATTTTTTTTAAATTGGACTGTAGCTCCTTATTGTCGAATACTGGGATATTTACAGAAAAACCTGGCTACACTGGCAATCTGGCTGAGGTCACTGACAAAGAAATATATATCCGTGTGTGCATTTTATATAGCAGATCTATCGGAAATACTGCATCACATAAAATTACCACTTTTCTTTTAATACAAGCCCAATATTAACATCCGTTTGTAGGTAGTTCTAACAAAGCATCTAATATGAAGAAAATGTAAGACCTGTAGATTTTTTCTTCTATTTATGGCCAGTAATCTGTTAAAATGCGACCTTGGGCTGTATTACGAAAAAATACTTCAAAATACATAATCAATTCAGTACCTGCTTATAGAGCTGAAATTTGAGAAGAAAATAAGTCGAATTCGACCCAGAACCGACCAAAATGAGATTTGAAACATTGATTTTTACTGTTATTCCAAGATTTTGACATAGAAAACAAGGTAACAAGAGTTCTTGGTATTTTTCATAGGGGTATTATGGATAGTGAATTATTGGAAGAAGGTATTTATATAACTAAATAAGTACTTTGTGCGTAACGTGGCAACGATCATTTTGTACGACTTATTCACGGAGAATTTATTTTTTTTATATTATATTAGGAGAATTCGTTTAAGTTGTAACAGGCGAAGGTTTATCGAATCATTACGGTATATTAATATACACGTAGATTTAATAAAAAAACTTGGCAAACAACAAATAATTTTTCAATTCCCGCCAAAAGCCTCCAAATCTATGGTCGGTCGGTTTCGATCAGTTTTGAGGTTAGAATGTCAAATGTCAAAACAAGGATAAGCATTACCGTACATAATTTTATATTCTATTAATGGTAAACCATAACTAAACGTAAGTAATAAAATTATGTACCACTTTAGAAACTTTAACTCAAATAATAATAATAGTATTGAGCATTAACATTATCATAATATCTGGATTGATGATTGGTTTGCTCATGAATACTCTAATTTATTTCAATAATAACATACATTTTTTTATATATATTTAACAACAATTATAGACCTTAAAGTCAACCAAATTAAGTTTAACTTTCGCCAAAACTAAAAAAAATACGTAACAATAGTGAAAAATAAAAATGTCCATACTAATCCAAAAACAGAATATGCACGTGACGTCAGATGTTCCAAATGCAATGGTACCAAAATCACGAGGTTTTTTGATGAGACGATTTTTATTCACTTTTAAATAACGACTCGTGAATTCTAAGTACACTTATATATAATATAAGTTATATATTCAGAATCGGCGTTTGGTGATCTATATGAATAGTTTCATTTTCTCGTGCATCTCTGGAGGAGTCGTCCAAGTTTATGGGAAGACCTTTTGTTACGTGAAGCCGCTGCATATTATTATGAAAACATTGAGAGAATAACGGATTTATTAAAAAAAAAAAAAAAAATTACGAGTTTCAAACTCGCTGTTTTTACACATCTTGGGGAGATTCGAAATTTGAAAGCAGTTCCGATGAGAAGTAAAATAGTTTGGAATTCGAATTTGTGGAAGTGTTGCCAGTAGTGTCCGAACGATTTCCCCGTAAGTGCAACAAATATCGTGTTCGGCACCTACCCATCCCAATCCCTCCCTATCTCACCCTTAAACACTGATTAGAAAACGGTAGAGGATAACCATAACTGGATGCAGTTTTGCAGAAAGCGTCCAACCCACAAATTGCCAAAATAGACTTTTTCATGTTTCCTAGAGATAAACACGAGATCTTTATACGACAAAAACATCCAAGCTCCAAATGCAATACCAATACACAAAAACTGATAATCATTCCACAAATGCTGTAATATACTTTTGAATTATCAAATTTTCAAACGCCTTTCTTTCAGCTTCATTTTTTTGGGTTGGATGCTTTCTGCATCAATAATAGCCATGATATAGTCAGCTTAATTAAATTTAATATTCCAACTAGAACTAAATACTCCATGTAAAATTTTATTCAATCGTAACAATAATTTCAGGACTGAGCAATTAAAAAAATCACTTGTACCAAGACTTCACACAGGAGGTAATACTTTTTCAGATATCGTAGATATGTTCAACTGCACGGAATACAAAAAGACAACTCAACAATTATTAATAAGATGTGTGTCTAGAGTATAAGTATCAGTGAATGTGAAGTGTGTGTTTGTATATTCGCCTCTGTTGTCAATAATTTGGAATGGTACTTGGACGATGTTATTGCTGAATTTGTTGTTGAGACAAATTGAATGTTTAGTTGTTGTATTTCGTGGAGACTACCTATTTTACTGTGAAGTGTTTTTCACATGTATCACTAGAATGTTTATAACAAAATATGTAAAAGCCCACACAGGGAGTATACAATCTACGTCCAACTATTGTCACAGATTTAAATTTAAATGCACGCTAAACATTTCAACACATTCTTTTGACACTCAACGATAAACATCAAAATATTATAAGATGTTCGACTGTGTAAGAACTAGACAAGAATTTTTTTACATATGCATAGAAAAATCACAAAAGAAAGTCATACTAAATAAATTACACGAGAATACTCAATTCTAAAAACGAAAACTTCAATTTAGGTAAAGCAGAAATCTGACTGTATGAACCAACAAAACCCCTTAAACGGTGAGGTCTGACGTCTTAAAATTTGCAAAGGTTTATCAGTCCAGAATTTATTTATTTACGCCCATTACAGGCTTTTACATGGACATTTACAAATAACATTGAAAAGATACATATGTAATGAATTATAATAAATAATATAAAATGAAACATAATTTGATGCTTTTATCCAGAGTTTAATAGTTTCAAATAACCTAACCTAGCTCTAGCCAATGAAAAAACCGTACTAATGCACGCTTATACTGTAACATTGATATACCAAATGTATCAACAACATCGAAGTATTTATTCCCTTGATGTTGAATCCGCCGCATAGGGGAATAATATTGCGACGCTGAAGTTGAATTGTCACAATAAAATGGTTGGTACTGTCATGTCTTACCAGGTACATGAAAAGCAATCAAATATAGCATGTCATGGGTATAAAACATTCAATTAACTATCTTAACCGCCCTAACCATACGAACGTACGTGATACGGCCGCAATACCATCACCTGAACGCAACAAACCGTATCCCGTACGTTCAGGTTAAAAAATAACGATAACCGAAAACAACAAAACGTTCGTGATACGTCGTATACATCAAGTTCGTTCCTGCGTTATTGCTTTTAGTATGCCGAGGTAAGCCGAAGCTAACGGATGTGTTCGGTTGTTTTCGTATTCTCCCATACAAGTCACGCCGCTAATCAGTGATACTCCAAGCACGTGGAAAAAAACCCGATGTTTTTTACCTACTTTTTGAAAAATAACCCAAAGGCAGGGCGGTTAAACAAACATGTTAAATCGCAAATAATTCTACTTTCAGATAAATTTACTAAATTTAATGAATAAAGTAGATAATCGTAGTCTAAGCATTCTCTAGGAACCCATTCTAAAATTTACGTATCTTAAGAATTAACGTTGGATTCAATAGAGTGTAAATAAACTTCATAATAACTATTTTCAGATTGCATCGTAATTTCCATCATGGGCTATGAAGTTTTTTTCAATATCCGTTTAATTACCAAAAAATAAATAAGACGGCTTTTTTCTGGTCGACATTATCCAACTATTCAATAAACAAAAACATTTGGAAAAAACAGTGTTTAAATTCGGGCAAAACTGGGATTTAACTAAAATATTACGAATATTAATTATGTCCCCTTTCTCTTAATTTCTTTCGTCAAATCTACAACAGAGTAGTTGTAGAAGGGGTTGGCCAGCGAGCCCAGTGTGCCCGGTTCGTGCGATAGAGATTTTACGTGGTGTCATTGTGTATTCCGGGATATGTCCTGGGGGAGGAAACTACACGCAAACCAATACAAATAGTTCAAACTAAATTTCACGTGGATTCAATTGGAATTGTTCGACCCAGAGTGTGCAATCTTCCCGGGGCTAAAGAAATTGAATCGATTTAAAAATAATGTCCACTCGGAACCCGAATGGTGTAATGGTGTAATAGTGGCCGGCCCTAGCAAGGGATTTTCCACGCTACTGATTTTATTTTAAGGAAAAAGTTAGTAAGCAATATATTATGTTTGCTTTTCAGTTTTATTCTTGAGCACTATCAATGAAACAATTTTACTTTCGGAGCATCTATCTATAAAGAAGAATATCCCGGACGGTGTTCGTTTGTTTTGTATATAAATCTACAGTTTTATTTCGAGCTTTACGAAATACGGTAGGGGTAGGGGTAATGGTAGGGGTAGGGGTAGGGGTAGGGGTATCGGTAAGAATATGGGTAGAGTTATGGGTAGAGGTAGGGATAGGGTAGGGGTAGGGGTAGGGGTGGGGGTGGGGGTAGGGGTAGGGGTAGGGGTGGGGGTAGGGGTAGGGGTAGGGGTAGGGATAGGGGTAGGGGTAGGAGTGGGGGTAGGGGTTGGGGTAAGGGTAGGGGTGGGGGTAGGGGAAGGGGTGGGGGTAGGGGGTAGAGGGTGGGGGTAGGGGTGGGGTAAGGGGTAGGGGTGGGGTGGGGTTGGGGGTGGGGGTTGGGGTGGGGGTGGGGATTGAGGGATTGGGTGGGGTGGGGTGGGGAGGTGGGGGTGGGGTTGGGGGTGGGGTGGGGTTAGGTTGGGGGTTGGGGTGGGGATTGGGTTGGGGATTGAGGGGTAGGGGTGGGGATTGGGGGTGGGGAGTTGGGGTAGGGGTGGGTGGGGTAGGAGTTGGGGTGGGGACAGGTTGGGGCTGGGGAGGGTGGGGGTGGGGTTGGGGTAGGGGTAGGGGTAGGGGTAGGGGTAGGGGTAGGGGTAGGGGTAGGGGTAGGGGTGGGGGGTAGGGGTGGGGGGTAGGGGTAGGGGTAGGGGTAGGGGTAGGGGTGGGGGTAGGGGTAGGGGTAGGGGTAGGGGTAGGGGTAGGGATAGGGGTAGGGGTAGAGGTAGGGGTAAGGGTAGGAGTAGTGGTAGCTAGTTAGCTATAAAAAGAAGAAAACTTTAATATCGGGATCATATTATGAGGAACGACAAATAAAAAATTATCCAATTGATAATCCAAGGAAAAATTGATATAAGACGAAGCAGAGTAAGAAGCCGCACTACACGACATCGTAATGTACGTAATTGGTACGAGTGCAAATCTGCAGCGTTGATCCGGACCACAGCTTGCAGAGCGAAGCTTTTTCTGATGACAGCCAATCTCCGATACGAAAATACTACATCAGAAGAAGACTTCGTTAAAACAAAGATTGTCAAAGATTTTTGTGGTCCCTTGGTTAAAGTGGCAACGGAAACCAACTTTCAATATCATCAATTCATTTATACTTTAAAACTGAGGACATAATTTATAATTTAGTACCTCAAATATTGACTTCTATTTCCGCATATTCTTTAAATTGCGTGCTGCCCTTGAGGAAAAATAAAGCTATCAATTAAAATACGGAAGCTGTAAAAAACGCTAGTTTAAAAATAACGAATTGCCGTTGTTTTATTAACGGATTTTTCACTACACCAACTTATATTATGGAAAATCCTCTAATATAGTTAGTGTTTCGAGTGTAACGACTTTCGACTGAGACTAATTAAATATATAATGATTTATTACGTTCTCAAAAAAGTAAACCAGAATACATAATAAAAAGGGTGTTGAAACATATAGATGGCATTTAATTGTAGTTATTTATTATTTTGGAACTAGAAAATATCATCACTATGGCAATATCAAGCTGCTAACTAAAATCTTTGGAATGTGTTCTTCACATTTCGCATTTGACAGTTTTTTTTAAAGAAACAAGACAGCGCATCATAATTTTTTGCGTTTGTTTTCATTTTTAATTTTGATCTGTGACTGTGAATTTGTTTTATTTTTTTTAATTATCTAACTATAATATTAATAATAATACTTGAATGACTTGTATAGCGCCGTTTTTGTGAAAAAATCACCTCAAGGGCGCTGTACAAATACTACTTGCTCGAGTTTTTTATTATTATGTACAGATACAGAAACATACTTACCCGGTGAGTCACTCCAGATTAAAACGTCAAATTTCAAAGTTTTCGTTTGAGATGATATGATTTCGCACGCACAGGATACATGTTAGAAAACATTGCATATTGTGTATGCTACTGCAGTTACCGTTTTTTTCCTTGTTTAAATTTTGTCATTGATATTATATTTATTAGAAGGTTATTGGCAAAAGAAGAGTTGATATTTATTCGAAACATTATTTTATTTGAGATTTTCAATAATAATTATTTACAGTTACAAATATTTATAGTTATTTACAATGTCGCGGACTATGAAGTTTCAATTTTTTCTGTTAACAACTTTAGGTAGGTACTAACGGCTAGCTATGTTAATTAGATATGCAACTGAACCATTCACAGATATGACATTCCGAAGAGAGGAGTTTTGAGTTTTGCTCTGAATTCTGTCGAGTCGATCTTATTTAAGTTTATAAGTTTATTTATAAGTTTATTCCAGGATTTAGGGCCTGAGACGCCGAAAGCTCGCTCACCAAACTTAGTATCTGGTGTGCGCTTTGGTTCCTTCAGCCTTCCGATAGCCGATGATGTCGTTGATCTAAGAGTTGACTGTCGTGAATTGGAATTTTCAGGGATGCATAGTTTCGATAGGTATGCTGGAACCATTCCGTTAATTGATTTAAATGCCATTCAGCAAAGCTTGAACTGGTTTCTTTCAGGACATTTGAAACAGTGGAGACTTTTGAGACGTTATGAAATATGGAAGTATTTAGATACGCTTGCAATTAATCTTGCCGCAGCGTTAAAAACAGATTATAATTTTTAATCATTGAAGAAGATAATATTAACACATCCCAAATGAACCACGAAACCGAAAAAACAACAGAAAATAAAAAGATTTTAGTTGCATCTGGGACTCGAACCCAGGACCTCTACCCAACTTAGCTAATGAGACCAGTTCAATTTACGCCATCTACACCGATATCCTACTTCAAGACTTCAAGGCAATTCAAGACTTGTAAATATTACTGTGCCTACTGCCTATTTGAGAGAAATGTAGATATCCTATACACCAAGAAACCAGTGCAAACAAAAAATGTTAAAAAATATATTAAATACGCAAAATAAAATTGCGTCAAGTGGGTGAGGGGCATACTTCCTGTACGAGAGGCCTTCAAAGCTGCGAGGACCACTTAGAATCGACTGTAGCCTTTGTGAGCTTGTTATCGGTTTCCCTGCGGGGTTTAGGATCACAGGGGCATATCTACAAAAACATAGTTTTGCGGTAAATGCAAATATAGATTTCAAACTCGTAAAATGATGCACATTTTAGTATTTATTTATTGTAAGATATGCCTTTGTGTTCATAACTATTCAGCAATAATTGACAAGGCAGTTAAGGATCACAGGGCTTTAGTACACATATTTAAAAATATATATATATATTATCACACTACTTAAAACACTTTATTATACAATAACTAAAGATTTTTGATGACAAAAAAAAACATATTTATAAAAAAATGAGTGAGATTAGCCTTTGTGTCTCTAAGTATTCAGAAATTTCTTTACATGGGGTGTTTAAGATCACAGAGGTCTACTTCCCTTTGATTGAAATGTGACTGTGTCCCTAACAATAAAGCAATAATTTCCAAGCATGTAAAATGACTAAGCTCCACTTGATTCCTTTATACGAGTATTTAGGAACAGCAAGAAAAAAAACGAATAGCACAAATTTAACCAAATCTATGAACTATCATTATATAGTAAAGCTAGTTAGCAAAGAATTATAAATAATATTTTTGTTGAATATCACAGAGGCATAACAGCTTTTAGATCGGTGTGACCCTAAGAATATTTGAAAGAATAACGGGGAATATGCCTTTGTATTTCTATTTTGTTATTATTTTCATTTGAAGATACTCGTATGCCCAACCATATCTCCAACGGCTGTAGGCTGTACGAGTATATACGAGATAGAGCTTTGTGTCACTTATAAATATGATTATGACATGGTGCAGAGTACGGTAATTCAAGAATGCCATCATTAACGCTACGGCTATATGGGTGGACTCTCCCTCGGTGACCCTTTGGAGACGGGATATCATCACATATTCACCATAAACTTGTTAATTATTCTTTTCTCTTTTAGTAAATGAACTTATTATGCATATTTTACTGAGTAATCTTTTTCTATATTTTTCTTTTCTTTTTTTCTTCCTCTTATTTTACGTACATATTGTTATTTATTTGTTTGTATTATTATCACTAATGGAACGTATTGCATCGCACTACCCCTGCATACCTTCTGGAATGAATAACTATTTAATGATTACTACCATAACCGAGCTTAACTGAAAAAATTATGTTTGTAGTTAGGCCCCTGTGATCTTCAACCCCCGCCTGAATCTCGATAATAGCCCAACTTACACGTTTTTAACATCGCGGTGGGTATGTACGAGTAGATAGGTACGCCCAAAAAAACCACTGTCACTGCCCGATTTTTAGTATTGAAATGTGTAGTGGATAGTTGAGGTTACCCACCACTTTCCCACCCCGGTTATGGTTACTCCTTCAGGGTGCACGTCAAGGACTCTAATGTTTTAATTAAACGAATCTATAATGTTTAAAAGACTAAACCCCCAAGTGTCCCTGCACAGCTTTCGCAAAGGTGAGTCACAAACATACATCAACTTGGTTAGTACAGATGTAGTTGGATATATGTATCTAATGTAACAATAATAGATGTTTTGTCTCTGGAATAACCTCAGGGGTTTTGATCAAAAAATTTAACGTCCAGTGGAGCCGTAAGGGGTCTGGAATGGTTAGTCCCAACACAATTTAAATGGCGGCACGTGGTTAGAAACAAGTCCGTAATTAACCCTCGAATTGCTTCCTATAGTCGAATTGGACCCCAATAAATATCTGACAACGACAATAGAACTATAGAGAATATTGTTAGATTTATTTTAATTATTTGCTTATTCAAATTTAATTCGTTTTTTCATCTCTTTTTTGTTCTACGAAATACACTGTAGCCAAGCACTGTCACAAATAAATAATAATAAAAACATTCATTCATACCCTTGCTACATTATTGCCCCATCGATGGCAATAATGAAGCAAGCTGTGAGCCGCAGTGATGCCATTCCTACCGTTTTTTTATCGATCTACTGAAATTCATTAAAAAATCTACCGAAATTTCAAAGCTCCTTGGTTTTTCGTAGTTTTTTGTCATCAATTGTCTAAAACCCAAAAGGGTATTATAAAGACCATTTTAAAAGTCCCCAGAAGAAAGCCAACAAAAGAAATTTTCAAATCTTTTACAGTACCTAACACCCAAAATATCTATGCTAAGAATGTTTTAATCAAACATTTCAAAAGTTCAAAAAAACAAAACAAACTTAATTTTCACCACAGAAGAGCGAACCAAAATGACATTATGAATATTCCTAAATTTAAAACTGCTTTTGGAGAAAGGAATTACTTATCTCTCCACTAAGCTATATAATTCGCTTTCATCGGCCATAAAAAAAAATAAAATAAAAATAAAACAGAAAAGGTAAATGATTTAAAAAATCAAAACAAAACCTGGCTCAAAGAAATCAAAGAGGAGTTATCCAGCATATTGAATAGAACTTCATAGGAGCTTAAAAACAATCAGTTTTTAAACAAAACCTAGTCCGCCTCAGCACAAGAACCCCTAGTGAGGAGGACTAAGAACACTACAAATTGTCATTAGCTTTGTAAAAATTTATCAACTAAATGAAAAAAAATGTATTGAACCTATATAAATTAAATTTACCGGATTTTTTAACTCCCATCTACCGATTTTCAGTTTTGTGGTCGGCCATAAGCCCACATCTCCGCGCATTCTTTTCTCGTCGCGATTCGGTTCAACAGTTTCGCGTCACAGACCTCTCGCTCTAGATAGAATAGTAATAAATTTAGTAAGATGTATAGGGGATATTAATAAATAAATTACATAATGGCTAAACTCTTTCATTTCTCCATATTTCTAACTATAATACGTTCAACACCAGTCATATTATGGCATTGGCGAAATCCCTTATAAGATATGGAATAACCACATGGAGACGAGACATTCAACAAAACAAATCTTAATTTAGTTTAAAACGTACAAATTCCATAGAAAAATTACTCTTAAACAATGCTGAATATAAACAAAGACGTGATGTACCTAAATCATTGCTAAACAATTTTGTAAATTTATTATGTGATACATCTCAATTTTATAACAAAATAGTTGTACAAGCTCATAACTCAAAACCAGCTGCACACCATGGACTTGTAATTCCCAGATATCAAAATAAATATTGTCAAAGAACATTAGAATAACTATGTCTCAAAAATGTACAACATGTTAGCCAATTTAATTTTAAAAAATGCATGCTGAAAAAACGGTAGTTTGAAAAAGATTTTTATACTAATCTTTGTACGATTTCATGTTTATTTTTTGTTACTTTTTTCCATAATTATCTAATTTCTATGATTTTTTAAAGAAAGACGAATATTCCCTGGCTACGAATAACCGGACAATATTCGAAAATCTCCTACTACCATCACAGTAAGCGGAAGATGTTGCTTGTGTCGTAATGGAGGACTTAGCCAGCCGATATAGTAATATATATTATTATCAATATTATCGAAATTATTCGAAAGCATCTATAATTGCATGTTTATTATTTTTAAGGGATTTGCCTACTGTAACCAAAACAACAATAACAAAAAATATATGTCTCTTCAAATTTTATACCTAATTTACATTTATATAACAAAACTAAAACATTAAAACAAAACTAATCAATACACATCAACACTTGTACCACATTTAACACATCCACGTGAACACCTCAGCACAGGTTCTACTAGTGAGGTGGTCACCTCTTCAAACCTACCTTACATTCCACATTATAAAACACCTTACAGAGCACCTTCATTATATTTTAAAAAAATAATATGTAAAATGGTACTGTATAATATATACGAGTAAATATATATAAATAAATAAATTAAATAATTTACTTTGTATTCACGACTTTATTAATATACTCAGATATCTACACGAAAACGATGCTTTCTTAACTAACTAACTAACCAACACGCCGTTTCACCGCAGGGGTAGGCAGAGAGCACGAACCGCCAAACAACTTGATCTTGGCATACACTTCTTGCTTCATTCACTTTCGTACAATGCCTCATACATTCTCTTCTGTTATCCCGACTTCTGACATGGCCCGACTCAAGTATTTGATTGACTTGATCGTGCCATGTCTTCCTCGGTCGACCCCGGTTTGTTCTTCCATTCACATTCGCGTCATATATTCTCCTTACACTCCTTTCTTCGTTCATTCGCTCTACATGCTCACTACGCTTACATCAGCCTTGCATTCTTTACGAATCTCAACATTTTTCATACGATCATACATGGTTTTACCACACATTCGTCTCAGAGATCTCATTTCTACAACATTCGGTCTACTTTAATCCTTCCTCTGCCAGTTCCATGCCTCACTGCCATACATCAGGGTTGGTATCAGCACTCCCTCGTACATTGATGCGATTGCCTGTATAAGATTTGTATTCACTCCATACTTGGATAACATCTTCCATAACTTTTTTTCTGTCAACTCGGTCGTATGCTTTTTGTAGATCTACAAAAGCGCAGAAAAGTTTGCCAGATGCTTTCTTCATCGGGAATATATAGAATACTAAAAATAATAATGTCAAGTATAGACAAACGATAAAAAAATATTATTATTACCTATCTTACATTAAATTTAAAAAATATATATTTATCAATTTCTTTGTTTTTAAGTGTACACGCCGCGTTATATAGTAATGTTTCGATACTCGGTTGACCCGTATAAATGAAAACAGATCGTGAATTTTTTAAAAATACGTACATACATCGAATGTTGTTCAGATTGTTTGGCTGCATTTATACACTTTAGATATCCAATGTTTTGGTCGTATAAATCTGTATGGATGTTAAATCTGAATTCACTGCTGTCTTAATAATTGAATGTGAATAATTGGGCCTATTTATGCCCGCCCCGCCGCTCTGCGAGGGGGCAAATACCGAACCCTTAAATCTGATTACGTGAGAGAAATATCGCCGGAGAGGGTTCCGAAAGGGTGAATCAATTATTCTTTGTTTTAAAAGTGCAAAAATTTTTTGGAGATTCGTTGAAATAAAAACAGAGTTAAACATCTCTTTGTTTCCTCCAGTTCTTTTATTTTAAAGTAGATTTTTAGCAGCGGTAATCGATTTGTTGGTAATTTATGGTTGGCTAACAGCTGTTTATTTCAATAAAGAGTAAATAGAATTTATTGAAGAAGATATATATTTTTAAAGACATAAAAGACGTACAACAATATTGCATTCCTATGAATTATCAATTCAACTTTTTTTGGGACTGCTACATAATATTAAGTTTAATATAATTTTTAAGGCAAATATATAAATGAAAACATAAAACAAAAATATACATACATAAAGAATAGGAAAATAATATAAATAAATCTACGACGTTTTCAAGGTACATATGTAAATGAAAAATATTGAAAAAAGAATTTAAAAAAAAAAAATGTATATTTATATATTTGAACAATAAGAAAATAATATAAATACTCGTAAGTGTACAGGCTCGAAACATACACATACAATAGAAATATATAACGTTTTACAATAGAGAAATATACCCACATAAGAATCTGCAAAGGTTGGGGACGCCTATCAGAACAGAGTTGGTATCTATGATAAATGGTTTCCCAAATAGTATTTTAAAAAATAAGATCTAAGAACATCATTTAGAGATTTATCCGGAACGCACAAACGTATCAATTCCTCGGGCAACTTGTTATAGCTGGTGCAAACAATGTATTCCAATGATTTCAGTCCGTATTTTGTATTTTTTTAGTGTATTTTTGATATGTGTAGTTCGTGGTATTGTCGTGCGTCATGTTGGTGAACGTCGTGATTATAATTAAGTTGTTCTTTTTTTTGTGTGAGTATGGCATTGAATCATATTTGAAATAGTGTTTGTTATCTCATGTCTAGGAATAATCTTACACGGTAATACTAGTGCGTGCCGATAGACATCTTTAAAGGGGGTATCCCATGGCAAGCCAAAAAAGTTTACCGAATATATTGATAAATCACTTCAAACACGATCAAAATTAAAATTGGGTGGAGGTAAATAAAATAACCACTGTTATAAAATGGCTTTGAATGCCGAAACAGCTCACAATAATAAAAACTAAAATACTTGTAGACCTTAATAACATTATTTTACACTTTGGGAAGCGAGTATGGGTACCGCTGCCCGGGAACCATTCATTGGATAACCAACACCTCTGCCATAAGTCACCCCGAGTGATTCTCTACGGCAGATGATTTAGCGGGGATGCCCGGGTTCATGAGATGAGGTTTGTCCGGGTCTTGGCGGCGAATGCGTCCGCCCACAAACTGCGTGGTGGGCCAGATCGGGAGTCGCCGGTTGAGGGAGACTCCTCCATCTCTCCAGCAGTGGAAGGGATGGAGAAATTCGTCCGTCACTCCTGGACACACTGAACCCCAGATTCCCACCCCTCGTACCTTTTTTCCTTCCCAAAACTTCCTCTCCTTAAAAAAACCTTCCACACAACCTCCCCAAAGATGACTTACGTGACGTTAATGTAAAAGAATAATTCAATTTATTTTCTACAATTTCTTCAAAAGATTGGTATTCACTTTGTGACGTCAGTGATAATAAATGAATTAAAACTTACTTTGTATTTTCTTTTAATTGAAAATAAAATAAATAGAGTTTTACGAATTAAACAATTAATACGATAAACAT
Source organism: Halesus radiatus (assembly GCA_022606495.2). Lineage (NCBI taxonomy): Eukaryota > Metazoa > Arthropoda > Insecta > Trichoptera > Limnephilidae > Halesus > Halesus radiatus. The sequence continues at coordinate 24,054 of JAHDVE020001511.1, read as the reverse complement.
TCTTTGTCGATGACTAAATCAGGGTTGAGCTATCGTCATTGTATTCCCAAAATTATTGTAAATATAATTATTTTTTTTTTCTAAATAAAGACAAATATTCCCTGGCCACGAATAACCTGACAATATTTGAAAATCTCCTACTACCATCACAGTAAGCGGAAGATGTTGCTTGTGTCGTAATGGAGGACTTAGCCAGTAAGATATGTTTCTGAAACAAGAACATAGTGACAAGTAGATTGGAATAATTCCTACCTGAATCTGGAGACTTGTATCTGTCCTCTGAGAACCTTGAAAGCGGCGTCAAGGACTTATCAGAAGATCTCCTGGACGATGCACCTTCGGGGGCTGCATCCCTCTCGGGTGTTCCTTCGAGAGTCATAGGGATGATGCGCTCTTTGGGGGCCAGCTCTTTCGGCACGGACTTTTGCGTTTCGTACAACTTCGCGGCGGGTTCTTTAACGATCGGAGAAACTGAAACTGAAGCGTTCGGACTATCGACTTTGGACACGGGAGTAAAGTGGATCTTCTCGACCATCACTTTGGTGGTTACCGGCGTTACCAGAACTTTCTCGAGTACGATCTTCGAGGTTGTAGGCGTTACGCGCGTCTTTTCGGGTTCGTTCGTTTTGGCGATTGCGCGGTCTCTCGCGGGTTCGGGAGACTTGGTAGCGGATTGGAGTTGGGGTCGACCGGCCTCCTCGGCCCGGCGTGCCGTCTCGCGGTTGTCGGGCGTCAGCTCGCCCCGCGCGCGCACATAGGCCCAGTCCTCGCGCAACTTGGCGATCTTCTCGTGCAGCTCGGCGGACACGGTTTGCTTGGCCCCCTCGCACTCCTTCTCGATGTTCGTGAAGTTCTCCAGCACCTCGTTCACATCGGTCTCGCGATCTCGCACTTGGAGCTGGAATAGACAGTAACAACGTTCTTTGATATTCTAGTTACCTGCCTATCTGTGCGCTGCTGTGGACCCATAAACAAAGCAAGAACCTAAGTTATCAACATACAAAAAAGATCGATCGATCGAACGTTTCACCGATCACGGGTCACTTTACGCTGACGAAAATCAGGAAAAAGAAACTAGTTATTTATCATGTTATTTTTTTTTAATTTAGAGGTAAAATATCAAAGACGCTAATGTTCACAATTTTAGAAAAATAGTTTTTTTATTGCTATGGTCCATCGAGTTTAAACTCCAGTGCATTTTTAAATATTTTATTTTATCAATAATGACGTTCAAACATATATACCAATATATTTTGTTTTTTTCTAAAGTTAGTTTTCATAGTTAAAATAATGTTCAAAATTTCAATTTTTCAAAGCCCTCCAAAACGCTCCAAATCTATGGCCGGTCGGTTTTGATCATTTTTCAGGTTAGAATGTCAAATGTCAAAACGAGGATGAGCTTTACCGTACATAATTTTATATTATATTCATAGTAAACCATAACTAAACATAAGTAATAAAATTATGTACCTTTTTAGAAACTATATAACTCTAAGAAAAATAATAGTATTGAGTATTATCATTATCATAATATGCGTATTGATAATTGGTTTGCTCACGAATACTCTAATTTCTTTCATCAATAACAGTTTTTTTATTATTTTATATTGTACAACAATTATAGAGCTTAAAGTCACCCAAAAAAAGTTTAAATTTCACCAAAACTAATAAAAAAACATGTTTAAAATACAAAATAAAATCGAAAAATAAAAATGCCCATACTAATCCAAAAACAGAATGCGCACGTGACGTCAGATGTTCCAAATGCAAAGGGACCAACATAACAAGTTGTTTTGATGAGATGGTTTTTTATGACTTTCAAATAATGATTTATAAATTCTATGTATATATATAATATATTTATAATAAAAGTTATATTTTCAGAATCGGCGTTTGTTGATCTATATGAATATATATTTTTAAAGCCGTTCAATTTTTATAATAATAATTGGATTACTTCTATAGCGCCGTTTTCGTGGAAAAATCACCTCAAGGTTTTCACTGGAGTTCCTTATTATTTACTTAACGTTAAATGTTTGATTTGAATTGAATAAAACCCTGGTCAATATTTAATCCTGGGGTTAAAATACTAGGTAGAAATATTATTTTTTATACTATTAATTTGGGGCACTGGTTGGCATTTTTGATCCACCCCTAAAGAAGTATACCTAACCTTTTAAAGCACGTTATGAATAAACATCAATAACGTGTTTTGTCGTATTTTATACCAAAATTACGATTTATTGCAAACTCAAAACTATTTTTTTTAATATTTTAAACTCCGTAATAATGCAGAATCTCCAATTGTCTTCCTGTCGTCGGGCGGCAGCTCCTTGAAGATGTTGATCCTAGTCTTGGTCTCCACGACCCCCAAGATGACGGATTGCAATAAGGTAAGGTTAGGTTTGAATGCACGTGAATGTATCCAGTTTTACTTTTACCATGATGTTGTCGATGACCTTCTTCTTGTCGTTGGGCGGCAGCTCCTTGGAAATGTTGATCCTCGTCTTGGTCTCCATTACCCACGAGATGACGGAGTCCAGCCGGGCGCCATACTTGTTCAGGGCGGCCAGCTTGGAGTTGATGTACTCCTTGTGGCCGGACAGGTTCGTAGAAGCCTGGGAATTGATGAGATTATATTATTATATGGTAGTCTCTGATAGATCCTTTCTGACGTCTCCCTCTTTCTCGCAAATGGCGCTCGTAACAGAGAGAGAGAGGGAGGTTACAATATAACTCTAGGTGGCAGGACTTGATAAGATTCGCAAATCAGTTTATTTATTGTGGAATGATTGGAAGGAGATGGGGGAGAGCAAGGTTGGGAAGTATCTGGCTTTCCAGATCAGATCACTGAGACGGCTAAAGAAACTTCAGGGATTCGATTCTGAATTTAGACCCTCTCCAGGGCTATACTTAAAGTATCTAATATTTATTTATTTGTAAGAAACAAACAGCTTTTAATACAAATATATATAAAGGGAATGTTTGACAAAAGGTAAGCCAACAAAGTTTTTTGTGCTAACAGTGGTTAAATATACATGTTTTCTTTATGAATCTAACAAGATAAAGAAAAAACAAAATAAGAATGAAGGGGGGAGAGGAAGAGGAATAGGAAGATAGGATCGAGACAGGAGATGCTCTCGATACATTTTATACTCATGCATCAATTTGTGGTGGTACGTATTACTTCGGTTGAATATTTTGAAAGAGTATTGTGAAATTGTGCGGTATATTGCGCACAAATAAGAGAAGACATATCCTAAGATTGGTCCTGCATATTATCACAGCATGTGAAATAACCAATTTAAATTATACAACATGGTGTTTGTCCACTTCCAGTAATGTTCCTGTAGGTGAAAATCGCCATAGTAAATATCTTCTCACAAAATGTAAAATGGTTAGGCATCGGGATAATGAATGAAGTTTGTACAATACCTTTTCCATTTGAGCTTGCACACTGGTCACTTGCTCATTCTTCGGAAGCTGCTTACTCTTCCGTAGCACTTCCATGTCCTTTCGTTTCGAGGTCAGCTCTTCCTCGCGGGCCTGTTTGAGAATACACATTTAACACTGTGGTCAAACAAAGCATCAACTCGCAAACAGAAAAGCAATAACACGAAAGAAAATTGATAAGATAAACTCAACATAAATAAAGATTATTAAATTGTAAATTCGATTGTCCTGAACTCCTGCATTTAATCAACCTACCATATACATACCTAAGCGAACTCAAGAAAAACATTAACATTTTACATATGTATACCCCGTTCCAACTACAGCTTGCATTCCCCAATTCAACGCATACACAGTCGTGGTAACAAATACTTAAATGATATGGATGTATTTGACAATAATCTAAACTTGGCAAATTTCAAAAAAGGATGAACAAATTATTTCTACCTAGTTTATAAATTATTGTTAACTACAACTTTTTACATTATTAGTTTATTTGTTATTAATATTAACACGACTGTGTGGATTTTGTGGATGTTGTATTATTTTTTTTGTTACTTTGTATTTTTAGATTTGGTTCAGTTTATTATTATTTCAAGTATTCTGCATGTTTTTTTCAGTTTTATTTTTTATATGTGATTAAAAAAAATATACTCATATGTAAAAGCCTTCTGAGCGTTTAAATAAATAAAAATTAATAAATAAAACGAGAAATATATTTTTTTTTGCATAATCATATTTATTAATTGTTTTTGTGTTTAATTCGTAGAACTCCATTTAATATATATATATATATATTTTTTTTTTAATTTAATGTAAATCAAATGTAATAATGTTATTATTAAGTTCTGAGAGTAAAAAAAAAAAAATAATAATAATAAATAAAAAATTAAATAAAAATAAAAAAATAATAAAAAAATAAACATAAATAAAAAAACATTAATGCTGCAACCGGGAAATTCCAGTTCACATGAACTTCCATAATCCGGGCGTCTCCTTTCACCCATACATCTAACTAACTAACCGTCACGTCGTTTCTCCGCGGGGGTAGGCAGAAAGGAAGGATCGTCAAATAACTCGATCTACAATACACTCATACATCATCCCCTACATTCTCTTCTGTTATTCCGACTTCCGGCATGGCCCGACTCAAGTATTTTTATTCATTTGATCGTGTCATGTCTTCTTCGGGCGTCCTCGGCTTTTCTTCCATTCACATTCGCGTCATATATTCTCCTTACATTCCTTTCTTCGTTCATTCGCTCTACATGGCCAAACCATCTAAGCGTACCTTTCTCAATCTAACATTTTTCATACGATCGCACATGGTTTTACCACATATTCGCCTCAGAGATCTCGACTGACTCGCGAATGGTTCGAAAACTCGGCTATTATGGAGAGCATTAATTTTTATGTTCCCGATGGTTATCTCCGTCACCGACAGCATAGACTGTTTTATCTCCCGGCCTGCAGGACTAACTACCAACTTGCCAATGGTCATGCCGGTGGGGAGAATCAATCTTGCTGTTAAATAGAATCACTTCGGATTTCAACATACCGAGTATTTAGCATCAATGAAGCTGCGTTTAAACATAAAACAAGTTGGTCCTGCAGGCCGGAGATAAAACAGTCTATGCTGTCGGTGACGGAGATAACCATCGGGAACATAGAAATGAATGCTCTCCATGATAACTCAGTTTTCGAACATTCCGCGAATCAGTCTGAAGAAATGTGTAACAATGTGTACATCTCTTCTGACCAGATGGTTAATTGCGAGCATACCTAAGAGAAAGTCGGTAGGATAGAGCCACGGGTAGTAGCCATACTTATTTAATAATATCTTTAAAAATGCCTTAAAACATAAATTTTGTAAAATTTTTAAAAGGAATAAAGAATTTAATTTCCACAGCATTCAGTCTGCTTCCATCCTTCCTCTGCAAGTTCCATGCCTCACTACCCTACAAGTTTTATCTGCTGGATATATACTCGTATACCTATATTTAATAAATAATTTAGATTTACGACATTTTATAATGTTCTTTTTGAGTTATTAAGTATTTCAGTTTTTATTATTGTGACAGCTGTTTCGGGGTTCAAAGCCATTTTCAAACAGTGGTTGAGGCCACATTGTGACGACTTACTTATATGATTTTATTTACCCCAACCCAATTTTCATTTTATGGTTTTGGAAATGATATTAATATTTTGGGTAAACACTTCATTCTGTGGGGTACTTGTAATTAAAATCTGTTTTCCCCGCTTTTAATAGTGTTGTGTAGTTTTATAGTATTGTGTAGTTTTATACTGTTGTGATTGCTATTAAGACAATGAATTTAATAGTGTTGTGTAGTTTTATACTGTTGTGATTGCTATTAAGACAATGAATTTAATAGTGTTGTGTAGTTTTATACTGTTGTGATTGCTATTCAGACTATGAATTTAATAGTGTTGTGTAGTTTTATACTGTTGTGATTGCTATTAAGACAATGAATTTAATAGTGTTGTGTAGTTTTATACTGTTGTGATGGCTATTCAGACAATGAATTTAATAGTGTTGTGTAGTTTTATACTATTGTGATTGCTATTAAGACAATGAATTTAATAGTGTTGTGTAGTTTTATACTGTTGTGATTGCTATTAAGACAATTAATTTAATAGTGTTGTGTAGTTTTATAGTGTTGTGATTGCTATTAAGACAATGAATTTAATAGTGATGTGTAGTTTTATACTGTTGTGATTGCTATTAAGACAATTAATTTAATAGTGTTGTGTAGTTTTATACTGTTGTGATTGCTATTCAGACAATGAATTTAATAGTGATGTGTAGTTTTATACTGTTGTGATTGCTATTAAGACAATGAATTTAATAGTGTTGTGTAGTTTTATACTGTTGTGATTGCTATTCAGACAATGAATTTAATAGTGTTGTGTAGTTTTATACTGTTGTGATTGCTATTCAGACAATGAATTTAATAGTGTTGTGTAGTTTTATACTGTTGTGATTGCTATTAAGACAATGAATTTAATAGTGTTGTGTAGTTTTATACTGTTGTGATTGCTATTAAGACAATGAATTTAATAGTGTTGTGTAGTTTTATACTGTTGTGATTGCTATTAAGACAATGAATTTAATAGTGTTGTGTAGTTTTATACTGTTGTGATTGCTATTAAGACAATTAATTTAATAGTGTTGTGTAGTTTTATAGTGTTGTGATTGCTATTAAGACAATGAATTTAATAGTGATGTGTAGTTTTATACTGTTGTGATTGCTATTAAGACAATTAATTTAATAGTGTTGTGTAGTTTTATACTGTTGTGATTGCTATTCAGACAATGAATTTAATAGTGATGTGTAGTTTTATACTGTTGTGATTGCTATTAAGACAATGAATTTAATAGTGTTGTGTAGTTTTATACTGTTGTGATTGCTATTCAGACAATGAATTTAATAGTGTTGTGTAGTTTTATACTGTTGTGATTGCTATTCAGACAATGAATTTAATAGTGTTGTGTAGTTTTATACTGTTGTGATTGCTATTCAGACAATGAATTTAATAGTGTTGTGTAGTTTTATACTGTTGTGATTGCTATTAAGACAATGAATTTAATAGTGTTGTGTAGTTTTATACTGTTGTGATTGCTATTAAGACAATGAATTTAAATGTGTGGTGAATTCGCGAATTTTTTTGATTTTGCGAAAATACTAACGGCTGTTCTTCCCAACTTTTCCAATTATTGATCTGAGTCACCGATCAGCCGTATTAGATCTGTTTCCAAGCATTTTTCATCCTAAATTGTCCATGGAGATGCCTGCCCACTATAAAATAGTATCCGCCCACTTTTAAGACAATATAATGACATCATAGTTGAAACTTTCAACGTAAAATTAACAGAGTTGATTTAATATTGTATTTATTACGAATACATTTCATTTGTTTAAAAAACTAATACATAAACTAACATTTTATACTTCACAAACGCGTGTGTTAAATATAGGTTGAAAATAAAGGGTTAACTTGACTTTTGATAATGCCGTGAAGCACAATTTTCATTTCGTACATTTGACATTTCTCGATGAGTGATAAAACAAGACAAAACGCAGCTTATATTTACTCAAAGAAGTTGGGTTCTCTTCAGCTCTATTTAAAACATACAATAAACACGTTTTGATATTCGAAGACGGAAATACATATTTGTCTTTCAATAATCGAATTGCGTAAAAAATTTCGTAAACTAATAATGACATTTGACATTTCGGTGAGGTTTGTTCACCCCGATAACACTTTTTATGGCTAATTTTCTGCTGAGGGGAACTCAATCCACAAAAATCGATATTCTAAATTGATAGTAAATTTGATCGAGAATTTCGTTGGCAAGAGCAAATTTGTGCATTTGAACAGTGTAAAGGCAAAATTTTGACTCAGCTGTTGCTTAGTGGGGTTGGGAAGAACGGCCGTAAGAAGTGATGAATAAATCTTTTTTTTTTATTAACGTTAAATTGGGATCATTAGTTCGTTTGTTTGATTAATGGTGATTATTTTTGACATGATTTAATGATTATTAACACTGTTTCAATCTTCAATAAATATAATTATGGAGAGTTATGCGTTTTTACATATTTAAAATAATTAATGTTCAATCATAGGAGAAGCAGCCGATTTGCTTTTTACCAGTTTTAACAGTCAGAATGACGGAATGTGGGATGATAATGGTTTGTAATTATTGGTATAACGCGGGAAACCAAATTAATGCGATTTAGTACTAAGCAAAGTCGAGTGGGAGGCAAATGGTTAATGTTGATAATCCAGCGAATGAGGTGGTAAGACGAATGTAAAGTTTGAATAAATTATTTAAAACATTTGCAATTGAAATGCATTGTACGAACCGAGCCGAAGTATTTTTTGGTGGTAATGACTTCGTGGAACACCGTTTTAAAGTCAGACATTTTGAGGTAATTTTACCTGCCTTACAACACTTCACCACTGCAAATTGAATCAATTGAACGCGCGACAAAAGCTTTTTGGCTAGAGCCAATTGAACCTAGTTCCCGGTAAGATGTTCACAACATTGAATAATCCTAAACGTGCAACAACATCGAATTATTAATTATTATTAAAAACATGAAGTAAACCTTATTTCTTCACTTGATTACAAAACTTCAAATTTACACTGTATTTAGATTGAAATCTCTAAAATTACACTCGATATCAATCAAAAACCGAAAACTTTCCATTAAATTTGTAACACAATTAGACAAATTCTAAATTCTAATCGAAATCATCTCATAAACCGTCTAAAAAATACAATGATATAATAAAATAAAAAGTCTAAAAATCGCAAAATTTCGGCAAAATGCGTATTTTCTCACAAAAATATAAACAATGAAATGAACCTCGACACAATTAACATGACAGGGTTTATTCAACACAGCACAAAACACCAAATAAAAACATTGGGAAGAATCGACACCAAAACAAACGCGATCACTTTCGTTGTCAATATTTACGCTTACTGCATCAGCAACACTGCAGTACACTATTCACTATCTAAAAACAAACAGTCTTCGCTCATCTGTGGATATAATCAACTGAATATTATTTTATTTCTATGAAAGAAACGTTCATCTCCCATCAATTGAACGCGCGACAAAAGCTTTTTGGCTAGAGCCAATTGAACCTAGTTCCCGGTAAGATGTTCACAACATTGAATAATCCTAAACGTGCAACAACATCGAATTATTAATTATTATTAAAAACATGAAGTAAACCTTATTTCTTCACTTGATTACAAAACTTCAAATTTACACTGTATTTAGATTGAAATCTCTAAAATTACACTCGATATCAATCAAAAACCGAAAACTTTCCATTAAATTTGTAACACAATTAGACAAATTCTAAATTCTAATCGAAATCATCTCATAAACCGTCTAAAAAATACAATGATATAATAAAATAAAAAGTCTAAAAATCGCAAAATTTCGGCAAAATGCGTATTTTCTCACAAAAATATAAACAATGAAATGAACCTCGACACAATTAACATGACAGGGTTTATTCAACACAGCACAAAACACCAAATAAAAACATTGGGAAGAATCGACACCAAAACAAACGCGATCACTTTCGTTGTCAATATTTACGCTTACTGCATCAGCAACACTGCAGTACACTATTCACTATCTAAAAACAAACAGTCTTCGCTCATCTGTGGATATAATCAACTGAATATTATTTTATTTCTATGAAAGAAACGTTCATCTCCCACCTCCCCCGTGCAACGCGCGATACACGTCGGAGGAATGACAGAAATTATTCCCAGAGGATTCAGAAATAGACGCGGACGGACCACTCGAGCTCTCGCAGTAGACAAGAAGAAAAGCGAGTTACCGAACCGAGAACTGAGGAGACAACTATAATCAGAACTGATAATAGATGTGATCCAATGAGAAAAGAAAGAACGGCTTGTACTAGGAAACTAAGTACTATTTCGAGGACCGGTAGATATTCGCACGTGCTTCCAGAAGAGGGTGGCGTCTGTTTTGATCGTTTAGAGATTGAGAAGATGAATTTATTGAACGATATAAGATTTGTATAAAACCGATGAAATGTACATATATGTTTGTTTGTTGGAGCTCCCAAATACTTGTTAAACCTGCTTGATTCTGTGCAAAGGAGGGCGGTTCGTCTGATTGACAATCCATTGTTAACAGACCGACTGCCATCTCTGATGCACAGACGCAATGTAGGTATGCTGAGTCTGTTCTATAGATATTTCAATGGAGCCTGGAACATCCGTTCACAGTTGATATCGGCTTCATGAGAACGGATCGTTTTGCCGACTCGTTTTCGGGTAAATCGGCTCCGTATGTGGAACGAGCTACCGGCATATTTCTTTCCTCTTCAAGGCCCGCATTAACAAATTCCTTCCTACAGCCCCTCCTTAACCTCCCAACCCGCCTCACAACATTGCCCAACCGGGTAGCGATGTAATTCCCCCGAATGTGTTCTGTACATACAGGGGCGCTATTGTGTGGTGTTCCAATGAGTTTTTCTGTTGATTTATAGCACTCTGAAGAAAAACAAACCGCACCTATTTACAAGTTTGTGGCAATGTTTGGAAAATCACCAAAGTTGGAAATGGGTTTGCAAGTTTGCATGGGTGATTGCAAATCCTTGCTAACGTATTTAAAAAACGGTTGGGACAACAGAAATAGAAGCTCAATCTTTCCGATATAGTAAGTGCCGCTTTCAGACAATATCATAAAGAATAACTACCCAACAAAGAAGAATACTATACGCCATACGCCTTGATGGAGAGTTGACGTAAATCCATCAACACTGACATTCGTGTTTTCCTCTCGCCACTCGAAGTGCGCCTGGATTCATTCTGGCGTCAAATAAATTGAAAATTCTATAATATAATATACTAGCTAAAGCACAAAGTACCCGGCGTTGTCCGGGGTTTTGAATGGTTTACAGCATAGGTTCCCAAACTTTTTTTCGTGGAAACCCCTCCACCCCCCTGCATTTGCTGCATTGCTGCTGGTATAATATTTTTTTAAACTTACACATGAATGTGCCTGCGTGGACGCAATTCGCTTTAAGTGCGAAGTAAACTTGTCGATCGAAACTTACTACGGTGCTTTAATAATAATAATTGGATGATTTGTATAGCGCCGTTTTTGTGAAAAATCACCTCAAGGGCACTGAAATTTACTATGCGTGCCATTCTAAATGAACTCCGATCCAAGGACCCCCATTTACATCTCGTGGACCCCCTTTTTTTCTCCCTGCCATGGACCCCCTGCAAATGTGTATGGACCCCCAGGAGTTCACAATGCATCTTGCAAAATACACACAGCATAGCCATGTATTATAGTTTCGTCAAAACAAGAGGGTGGTCGAGGGTATCGGATGGTCGGGGTTACACGGACTCCCCCTACGCTTAAAGGCTGTTTGATCAAACACTGAAATGGGGTAAGAATCTTCATTTAACGAGGACCGTTCAAATGCCAAAAAATGTAATTGTGACGGGGATTATGTCTAAATATGTGATTGTTAAAAGAATATTAAAAGAAATGTTTTATTCCCGCAAAAATCGGCATAATTAATGAATGGATCGGAATGCAGATTGGCAGAGCAATTTCCGGAAAACAGGAGAACAGTGTAATAAATAATAGATATTAGATTTAAGATTTCGGGTGTACCTCGCATAGATCAGCCAAAATAAATGCGGTTTGTGTGTAAAAATGAGGTCGAGCACGTGTTTTCATGAATACGATTTTTTATAGGTAGTAATAATACATTATTAGACTGACTGCATATTCATCGTGCCGAAAAAAATCATTAAGGCATCTATTTAAAACTCGTTAAAAAATTGGAGAGTACTTAAAATTACATTTTTAATAATATTCTAAATTAGATTGATTTTGTTAACTTTGTGAAAGTTCATTATAAACGATTAATTAAATAACTAAGTTTTGTTTACTTTTAAAAGTTTTTAATTCTAAATTAAATTCTATAAAAATAAAGTGTATTACCACTTACTCAATTTTACTTTGCTTCAATTTTTATGACATGAAAAAACTCCCACGGAATAAAATATCAAAAATAGAAGACGACTCACACATACTGTTATGATAAAATATGAAGTAAAGCTTCAAAAGGGGCAAAAAAAAAGCATTCCCAAATAGTTGCCGGCACCTAAACATAAACTTTGGACGACTGCCAATAATCTGGTGTGACAGTGGTCCATATATCACGTTAATCATTACAAGTTTATACCGTTCGTAGTAGCGGGAGATATTACGACAGTCAGCGTTTCCGTGTTCTGGCCATTATCACAGCTCACAGCATGCAAGATTAGCCAGGTCAATGATACTCTACTAAGTAATAACTCAAATGAATATTACCAAAATTTGGATTAGCTGAACTGGCAGTTTTTTTACTAAAATATACAGCATTTAATACTATCAATAAAAGCAATGAAATTCCTCATAGGCTTCATCACAGCCAATGAAATAAATGATGAACACAAAACAGGACAGAATGAGCCCAAATTACGAAAAACGGACAAAAATTAGCTTAGTAGACACCATGCAGAAATGGCAATAACCTATAAATATAAGGTAATACTGAATTCAGTAGCACTAATACTATCTTGACTCCCAAGGACAATCCAAACAACTTTAGCAACCAAGTAAATATGCCATAGGTACAATAAATGAAAACAATTATTTAAATATTAAAATCAGTATTTACCTTGACCAGGCTAAGACGGATAGCGAGGGAGGTGTCATCAGAAGGATTGGCAGTAGAACCTTGGAGCAGAGCCTCAACCTGCTCAAGACAATTGTGGGTGCTTTGAAGCCAGGTAGCTGCTCCTTCCTTCATTAGGTTGGCCGTGTCTTGGCCGGTAATCCTAGACAAAAAATCAAATATCAATTACTGTCATAAAATCAGGTGTTCCACAAGGTCTCCACTTGGGCCTAAACATATTATTGAATTAATTATGATGTGCAGGATCTGTGATAAAGACAAGATAATATGAATGATTTATATTAATGTCTGTACCTGTCTCTCAGCATCTTCATCTTGTTAGTGAGCTGCAGCCACCTGTCATTCAGAATGTCAACTTGTTCATTGATATCATTTGAGAGAGGAGGAGAACATTTGCTCACGACATCTTTACTGACAGTAGTGATTGCATTTACTTGACGCTGCTTGCTTGATACCTGGAATTGAAAAAAATATTAATTGAATATAGTCTCGAATTGTGTTTCCTTCGTTATTCGATTCATTCCAAACTTTTGCTAACCTGCTTCTCGAGGTCTTTTTGTTTTTGCTTCATATCTTTCAATGGTTGTCCTTTGCTGATGTCAAGAACCATTCGGTCAGCCTGGTCCAACCACTCACCAAATTGATCCAAATTGGTATAAAGTCCAACCCAAACTGCTTGGGATTTGGTCCACCTTAAAAAGATAACAAAAAAAATTAACATTTCTTTACAGAGGAGGTTCTTTACTTGTGGAAGGCGAAATTAATTTTTAATTTACCTCTCATTTCTATCCTTGAAAGTTTTATTAACAGCAGTCCATTCTTCTTTGAGCTTTTCCAAAACCCTCTTTATTTGTTCCGCCTGTTCTTTTTTGCACTTGCGAACAATGGGACCATTTTCACGATCTATCTCTTCAACCGTAGGACGGCAAACAATGAGAGATTCTTTCACTTTCTGAAAAACAATCGATTTTCTTCACTCAATATACACATTACTTCAAAATTAGTATAGTGAATATACTTGGATAAAAAAATCTTACTAGTAAAGAGTCCTCTTGCTGCGGAAATTCATCATAGTCCTGTCCATTCAATGGGTAAGCATTAAGTTGCCTTGAGATAGCTGAAACAGCTTCTCTTGCTTTGTTAACTTTGGTCACAAATTCGGAACCCTTTTGTGCTATTGCCTCCTGAAATATTGCAAATATTATTATTGAAATATTATTAATAAACTGAATACAAAAAATAAGAAAAAATACATGTTAAAAACTGTAAAAACATTAATTTCACAAACATTTTTGGCATGTTTTTCTTTATCCTTAGAAGGTGCACTGATCGTTGCGTACTGCTCGGCAACTTTAATCCATTCCACATTTATTTCTCCAACAGTCTTGTCCGGAAATCCAATACGCTGTTGTTTTAGCTCTCTAGCAAGTTCGTTGAGCTTCAACACATCTCGTTCCTTCATTTTGAACTCCTCTCTCAAAGAGTCAGACTGATTGTTGTAATTGTTTGCAGTTTGCAATTCAGCCTTTATCTCGGCCAACCATTTGTGGAGTTCGTTGGTTAGAGAATTGCATTCCTTCAGATCGTCTTCTGCTTTTCTAGCTATGTTTCGCTTTGTTTCTATTTCCGACATGACTTTAGACCACTTGTTTCTGAGCTTGTCTTGATATCTTGTCTGCAGATGGTTAGCCAATGCCGGGTTGGTCTTATGTTTAGTGTAAACCAAACTGTCTCCTTGAGATATAAGAGATGCTGCATCAGATGCCAAACCAACTTGTTCCCCTTTCAATATCTGGAAAAACACAGATTTAAAAAATAAGGTACACTAAGGCGAAACAAAAAACATGTTGTTGAAATAATACTATACCTCTAGCCTTTTTCCAGGATCTCTCTCATTATCAACGCCGCCAACTGTGATCAACATAACGTCCATTCGTCTCATCATTTGAATGGCTTCTAATTCAAACTGGGCAAGTTCATCATCACAATCAGCCCCAAAGAGATTCACAAGCTCCGATTCTCTGGGAGAGATTGGTGATGATGGAACCCACTTTGGTGCCCCATCACTGCTGAATGGAGTAAGTGGTGATTCCAGGGAAATTGATGGGGAAGGTGACTTATCTGTGATGGAAGTATTGCTGGATGCTTTTCCTTGTATTCTTTCCTTACTAATTGGGATGAATGACTTATTTTTGGCAATTGGACTCAAGGGCACAGTTGGAGCTTTGCCTTTTGGCTTTGGAAGTGGGCTTGGAGGAGTTGTGGGTGACTTCTTTTCAGCTAACTTCAATTTTGTCTCAAAAATAGGTGAAGCTGGTATTTTAGAGATCGGAGACTTTACTTGTTCTTTGCCTTCCAATTTGTTATCATAAACAAATGGTTTTGTCTTAAGTTTTGGAGAAAGAGCCACAACCGAGACTTGTTCTTTGGATGGTTGTATAGAGATGTTGCATACATCAGGCTTATCTCCTACCAATTTCATAGGAGTCGACGTGGACATGGGAGAACAATTGTCCGCATCACCTGCGACACTTATCTTTTCCTAGAATCAAATTGTTTTATGTATTGTGTTAACAAGTTATCAATATTAAACATACTATAAGAAAATAATATTGTTAGTTGAGAACACTTATTATTTCCAATGGAAATCATTATTGACAGTGAAAGATTTGATTTTGACCAACCGATTGTAATTAAAAATTATTATAATTAATCATGCCACTCAAACAAACCACTGAAATTAAATCTGTAAATTGAAAATGTTATTAAAACAACCATGTTACTAAACCCTTGTAATATCGCACACATTACATATTATTATTTACTTAGAACATAATATACCTTATCGAAGATGCTGGAAAATTTCTTTGGGGATCGGGGAGTTACTTGAGGAGAAATCTTGTATTGAATAGGCAAAACTTGTTCGTCTTCCTCGTCGTCAGAAAATACAACAGCATCATCTGTTTCCTTATCAGAACCATCAAAACTCTCGGTCCCATCTTCGGTAGTAACTGAGCTACCAATTCCTGATGATTTGCGGCTTATTCTCGATGTTACGCTGCCTCCAATACTGATGCCGGCAGTTCTCTTTGTTGTAACTGCAGTCTTAATTATAGTTTCATAGGTCTTTTCATTTGAAGCTACAACGCCGGATGGTTTTTCAACTGAGCCACGCTTTACAAGAACAGATTCTCCATCAATCATTGCTGCATCATCCAAAATCAAATATTCGGCGACTGCTCCTTTATCTTTAAGACAAGGTCCGTTTTCTTCATTTTCCAACTGGGTAAGCATATTCTGTAAGTCCGCAAGCAAAGGATTTTCATCAAATGGGGCATCCACAGAATCAACAGAAGGTGTTGATGGAGGAGTGGATGGAAGCTTTGCTCCATTGGATCTTGAGTAATCACTTCTGTGTGATTCAGATTCTAGAACAGTAACAACTTTGAGAGGAGCTTCTCTGATTTGGTTCGGCTTTAGAACTTTTACATCCATATCATTTTCAGTATCGTTTGAGCTCCTACTTCTCTTCAATATACCAATGATGGGTTTAGATACCTCTTCTGCCCTGCTTACTTCAACAATGAATGTTTTATGGGTGTCTTCTAGTGGAGAGCTGGCAGGAGACACTGTGGAATCAAGTTTCACAAACGTGGAATCAAGTTTAGTCATTTGTTGCATGGCCCATTCAGAAAGTCCTTCTTGGCTCGCATTCCCAGAACTTTGTTGTTCTTCTGAGTCGGAATCTGCAGGAGATTCTGTCTCAGTGTCAATAATTTCAACCCTCTCAACACTGCTGGGTCCATAATGCATGGCTGTTTCAACAGATGCTGATGGATAGACTTCCATGGGCTCACCACTGTTGACTGAGGACTTGAAGATCTCACTTTCTTTGACCTCCACCATATGACAGAAATCTTGTGTTTTAGGTTTAACTTCTCTTGGTGCCTTAACAACAAGAGTGTTTTCAGATATTTTTGAGAATAGTGCACTATCTTCTGATAAGTTGAAAGTGTCAGCTATTTCGTGACTTTCTTGGGTCTCTTTTTCTATGACTTTTGTTTCAGGTTTCTCATCTTCTTTTATCGGTTCGGAAGGAGGAAGGACATTCTCAACCTTTTTACTGTCTTTTGATAAACTTCTTCTTATGGGCACTGGACTTTTGAGTGCAAGCGGAATTTTAGACTTATTTTCTTTAGTTGTTTGGACCAAATCAGGCACAGTGCTTGGGGACTCTAGCCGTCTTTTAATAGTGTCGCTCACATGCACTATTTCGTATTCTATCTTTGGTTTTTGCTTTTCATCATCTTCTTCGACATTTTCATCACTTTTTGAAAATCCTGGTAACTCTTGAGCAAACTCATTTAAAGTGGGGTCTTCTTGACTAACATTGTCTTTTTCTATCTTGGGAAGTATTTTCTGGAAAGATAACGGATCTAACTTTACCGGTTGTTGGCAGGGAATTTACAACGGAATATTTTCATATCTAAATAAAATTGTTGATTTCTTTATCAATTTAAAGAGGAAAACTAAAACATGTATTCTTTGAATTGTTATACAACAAATATAACTATTTCATTGGGAGAGAAGCTAAACAATTTATATTAAAGTAAGAATAAAACTTTCTGCAGCATCAAGAATCTAGATGGAAAATATTTAAAGAGATCCTCCAACATGTTCTCAACAAAACTTTTTTTATGTTTTTGAGTAAATTATAATATTATACATAAAATGATGTTATGTCTGAGAATAGTGCAGTGTTAGTTGATTTAATATGATGGTCAATGATGAGTTAAATGTTAGATAATAATCATTAAATTAATGCTATCACTCAACACAATACATACATGTATTTTATTCAAAAGCTGAACAACACAAAAGTGACATATCATCATGCCTATGAAACATTTAAGGCAATGGGGACTTTTATTAGACATTTTACAGAACACAAATAGGTGAACACAAAAACTATTAGGTTTATTATCTGGTGATTACAGTTCGACTATAACACTGCGTAAGACATTATTTATTATGATACATAAATTGGATATTGATTAATTTTGATAACAGCAGAATAATTAGCTTAATAAAATTATGGTAAACCGATGTACCCAATTTGAAAAACAGTCATAAAGATCAGATAAATTAGAGTAAAATTACCTTCAAAATATTATTATCATCAACTAATAATCAACTTTTAATCAACTGATTCAGTAAAAAGATAATTCTTTTAGAAGGCAAAAATTCTGTTGACCTATCAGTTGAAGTATCAAATCATAATTGGCCAATGCAATATAATAATCTTTTATTGTTGTTAACCATCTATAACCAGTGCTGCCAGGAGAGAAAAAGCTTCAGTCACAGCCATACCATCACCGCAAAAAATTATATTTATTTACAGATACATAATAAAAATATAATTCAAGAAACATGATAAAACATACACAAGTGTCGATATTAATGATTAGAAAACACATAGGTGAATATTTAAAGGGTAAAGTAACATGGATATTTCAACACTTCAACGGGGTAAAAAGCAGCATGGTTAATAATTATTGTATAAAATTTGATAAAAAAATAAAATTTGGGAGGGGGGTATTCAAACGGTTAACATTGTAACTGTGGGTAATTTTGATTAGGATTATATCAAAGCATAATCATACTGTAAAGATGTTGAAACTAAGTAATAAACTTACATTCAATATCGTATGAGATTTTTAGATATCGGAAAATCTGTACATGAATATGTATATCATCGCTAAGCGCATAATACGTCCAAAGCAAAAAAGGTTGTTTTTACAGGAGAGTTAAAAAAAAATTAAAGCAAAAAAAATGGATGTGAGACTCCCTTTTTATTGTGAACATGTATCGCTAAAAATTATTTGAGAGTTCATCTTCTTTTTCGTGCTAAAAAATAGTTTTTTTCAGTCTCCGGTAAAATGAGAAATTATTCACATTGGAGGTATTACGTGCCCAGCTATAATATGTAGTAGAATCATAATTAATGATAACTATCAAAGTTGTAATTTAAAATAACACACATATATAGCAACTCTGATGGTTTGAAGCAATTCAGATATAGTTCAAACAACATGGACAAAAGCATTGACGTAATGAGTACATAAATACATACATTGATGGTAGATTTGTGTTATATGTGAAATCCCATTGATATTATGGTATTACATTAATTTGTTTGTGTGCGAAATGATTTTTATTTATCCAATGAAATAGTTGTTCCAATAAAAATCTATCACCACTAGTGCGTGTGCATTGTATGTAAGCGTGTGAAACAGTGTACAAGTGAACCATATATTAAAATGGTATTTCATTCAATATAGCAATTTGAAATGTGTTGGTCTGTCAAATTGGTTGGTAAAAATAACAATAGTAGTGACAAGTAATTGAAATCAATTGAGCTCACCTCAATCCTTGTTAGAAGAATGGTCCATCTTTCAGCTTCTTGTGGTTTGTCCACATTCTTTATCTTCCATTCTAACTCGATCTTCATGGCGCGCAGCCTCTCCATCGACAGGGAATCAACCTCTTCATCTCGACTGCCCAATTCTTTCAAGAACTGTGACACATCTTTCTCTTCTAACTCAGGGATACCATACGTTTTTAATTGTTCCCATCTCTCATTTGTCTTGTCTATGGATTCTTTCAACGGCTCAAGGTATATGGCGTCGCATTGTTTAGCGAATTCTTTGTAGTTTGAATCCAGTTTATCTTTGATTCCTTGCATTCTGGACATTTCTAGCTCAAGGGTTTGTTTTCCCATGCTTCCAACTAAGCTGTCCAACCATTTGTTAAGAGAAGACAAATCATTCTGTATTTCCCGCGATGTTATGAGAGCATTCTCTAACATTTGCTTAGAGTCTGTGATTTGAGCTCCGAGCTTATTGTACAGCTCTTTTAAAGTGTCAATCTTTTTAGAAAATACTTGGGGATCCGCCACTGCTTCTTCTTCCACCATTTTACGTCCAGACTTAATAACCGTCTCAACTTCTGATTTCATCTCGCTTAGCGTGCGATAGAATCTCTGATAAAGGAACAAACACAAAATCAATATGAGAACCACTAAAACAAACACCCAAAACATAATAGCATTGAAAAACTATTGACAAACACAAAACATCACCTAAAAACTATCGATCAAAATATAAATTGGTGGCCAAAACGTAAAATACATCAAAAAATCTCTTGGCATAAACATAATAACGTAAAAAACATGACTGAATTTGTTGACAGTGTAATCGACAGTGAGGTTGATCTGTGTTAGAATTGAACTGGCATACATTTATCAGTGATCTATGTCATTGTTGTTCATGTAATAGGTAGACGCGCACGCGGTGGCTCCAATTAAGCCAAATACACCTCACCCACCACTCCCACTGGGCTGGTGGTCGGTGGAGGTGACACAATCAATGATTGAACCATCCAAGTGGAACTCCCACACTCCTGCTTGCACAAGTGACTGTATTATTGTTGAACGTCAATAATGCCACTTATAGAAAACTTTGTATAAAAACTAATATTTTGCCATTATGAGGTAAAAAGTGCATTAGTCCTACCATAAGCTAGCAGTCCACAATGGAGTGCTGATACCAACCTTGATGTATGGCAGTGAGGCATGGAACTGGCAGAGGAAGGATGAAAGTAGACTGAATGCTGTAGAAATGAGATCTCTGAGACGAATGTGTGGTAAAACCATGTATGATCGAGTGAAAAATGTTGAGATTCGCAAAGAATGCAAGGCTGATGTAAGCGTAGTGAGCAAGACTAAGAAAGGGACGCTTAGATGGTTTGGGCATGTAGAGCGAATGAACGAATAGAGGAGTG
Source organism: Halesus radiatus (assembly GCA_022606495.2). Lineage (NCBI taxonomy): Eukaryota > Metazoa > Arthropoda > Insecta > Trichoptera > Limnephilidae > Halesus > Halesus radiatus. The sequence goes on along the minus strand of JAHDVE020001511.1, from coordinate 3,477 downwards.
TAAGGAGAATATATGACGCGAATGTGAATGGAAGAAGAAGCCGGGGACGCCCGAGGAAGACATGGCACGATCAAGTGAATCAAATACTCGAGTCGGGTCATGTCAGAAGTCGGAATAACAGAAGAGAATGTATGAGGTGTTGTATGAATGTGAATGAAGCAAGAAGTGTATGCCAAGATCGAGTTGTTTGGCGGTCCGTCCTCTCTGCCTACCCCTGCGGAGAAACGGCGTGATGGTTAGTTAGTTAGTTAGTTATATATTAGCTGTGTCCCTTACAATATCGGTGAACCTTATAAGAAATTTATGTGACAATAGCATTAAACTAGGCATGGGACGGATTCTAATTAGTGAAGCAATGCAATCTGACTCACTAAATTACATGAACCAATAAATTTCACATCCATCTTGTAGTTTTTTTATGTAAATAACTTACTAACTATCACACCATTTAAACAGGGAGGACGGACCGCTAAACAACTCGATCTTGGCACACACTTCTTATTACATTCACATTCATACATCAACATTTTCTTTTATTATTCTGACTTCTGACATGGCCCGACTCAAGTATTTGATTCACTTGATCGTGCCAAGCCTTCCTCGGGCGTCCCCGGCTCCTTCTTTCATTCACATTCGCGTCATACATTCTCCTTACACTCCTTTTTTCGTTCATTCACTCCACATGCCCAAACGATCTAAGCGTCCCTTTCTTAATCTTACTCAATACGCTTACATCAACCTTGCATTCTTTGCGAATCTCAAAATTTTTCACATGTTCATAAGTGGTTTTACCACACATTCGCATCAGAAATCTCATTTCTACAGCATTCAGTCTACTTTCATCCTTCCTCTGACAGTTACATGCCTCACTGCTACACATCAGGGTTGATATCAAGCTATGCTAGCTTTGCTTCTTTGGACAATATTTTGTTAGCTCCAACTGCTCAATTTTATAAACCTTTCAGATGTTTTATATTGTTTCTTGTATTTTTTCGGCATTCACTATATAGCAATTTCTAGACATTTTGTTTGGAAGTTTTATTTACTATGTACTTTTGCTATTTTTGATACATTAAATTAGCTACCGGTTTCGTCACAACCGTGCCATTCACTAGCGTTCTTAAAACTATTCGCTATTCACTAGCGTTCTTAAAACTAACTTAAATTAAACAAGTACTTGTTAGTGTTCTTAAAACTAACTTAAATTAAACAAGTACTTGTTCTTAAAACTAACTTAAATTAAACAAGTACTTGTTCTTAAAACTAACTTAAATTAAACAAGTACTTGTTTAATTTAAGTTAGTTTTAAGAACGCTAGTGAATGGCACGGTTGTGTCGAAGCCAGTAGCGAATTTAATATATCAAAAATAGCAAAAGCACATAGTAAATAAAACTTCCAAACAAAATGTTTTATATTGTTCCTGTTAAATTAATCTCATAGTTATATTTATAGAAAATTAATTTTAATGGTACAAAATTCAAAAGCTCTTCATAAGAATTATTAAAAATTTACCGTCTTAAAGATAATAAACATATTACAAATAAATTAATAAGAAGTACTTTGTTTACACCACTGTTTTTAATATATAAATACATAAACGCGCTTTCGAAACATGTTGATATTTATATATTAAAAACGGTGTTGTTAACAGAGTACTTCTTATTAATTTATTAATAATGACATAACTACACATCTATTGAAGAAAAAATATTTAATTATTTTCTACACATTATAGTGAAATAAAAATTGGGAGAACTTTGCTTTGAGTCTGATTACGTCTAAAAGGGATCAAAATGACAATCTCGTCTCCTTTAATGGAAGCAATCTTCCCAACAAGCCCTCCATTGATATGCTTGGTACAACCTTAAGTGACCAGCTCAGGTATGGGGGCTCCATCGAAGCCCGAGTAAAGTTAGCCTCTCAGAAGCTGGGCGTATTGTACAGAGCCCGCAGATACTTTAATAGTACACAACTGCTGACCCTGTACAAATCGCAAGTGCGCCTCACTCTAGAATTTGGCAGCCACCTCTGGTCGGGAGTCCCAAAATATCTGAAAAAACCCACGACTCTGTGCAGAAACGGGCGGTCCGTTTGATAGATTCGCCTATCTTAACAAACGGGTTGCAATCTTTGGAGCACAGACGTCAGGTGGGAATGCTGTCCTTGTTCTACCGGTATTTTAATGAAAGATGCTCCGAGGAACTAGCGTCATTGATCCCTTCGGCACCGGTGCATAGTCGGGAAATACGCCAAACGCGCACCCAACATTCGCACACGGTTGACATTTGTCACATGAGAATGAGTCGCTTCTACGATTCGTTCTTGTGTTCAACAACTCGGCTGTGGAATGATCTGCCGGCCTCTGTGTTTCCTCCACCCTATAACATGGGTCTCTTCAAGACCCAAGTTCACTCCTTCCTATCCTCTAAAAGACCCTCCACACAGCATCCCCAAAGATGATATAGGCCTTGAGGGAAATTATTTCCCTCAGGGTCTACTGTGTGGAGTTATTGTAAAAAAAAAAAAGTCGGATCTTAGTTCTATTGCGAACAATGTATCAAAGGATGATGAGCCCTTCGATCCGATAAATGGAGACAGTGATGACGGAAGTGCGATTAATGCGAATAGAAAGTGAATTTTCCTCATATGTAGGTTTCCTCAGTACAGCACTAAAACAGGTAATATATTATTATAGTGACAGGATTCAGGGATGCAATCAATGAATAAAATCAAAGCAAAATCGTTAATGAAACATGATGTTCTATATCTCACCAGACAGTGTTTGAGCTGTCCCCTGACATCTTCAGGCTCAGCCCCTGCCAGCTCCAAGAGATCACAACCCCGGTACACCGACCTGAGCTCCCGCAGAGCCCGGGCCAGGCGCCCCTCCATGCTGGAGCCCCCGGTGAAGGACTCAAGGAGGCTCTCAGAGTTGGTGAAGCTTTGCTGTAAGACCAAGAAGGTATTAATATCATAACAAAAAAAAACACTACTCGCAACTCAATCACAACTCTCCACTACGTAGCACAACTCAGACACATAGGTACGCATATACTTATACACTATATGCATTTTTAATATACCGTTTTATCTTTTCCATGTATCATTCCCTAATATATTGTACTAATCCCGCCTGGTAAAATGTACAGGTTTGTTCAAAAGAAAAGGTGGATTTTGAATTTTCGCGGGCTGTGTACATTCGATTATCTATTTTTTTTTTTGTTATGTTGGTACACATTTGTTTAGCATATGTTAGCATTATCAGCCATTTTGGATTAGTGGTTTGTTTTTGACAACTGGAAAGGTTAGTCACATTTTTGTGTGTTCTTCGATTTTTTACTTTTGAAAAAAATGGATCAAAGAATATGTATTAAATTTTGGGTTAAAAATGGAATAAAGTGCTCCAACGCACTTAAAATGTTGACTGTGGCATTCGGCGAGTCTACTTTGTCTCAAAAAAGTGTTTATAAGTGGTA